>PVKP010030513.1:0-27859 GCA_004027715.1 Plecturocebus donacophilus
CGTGTGTACCTATGCAACAATATTGTATGTTCTTCACATGTACCCCAAAACCTAAAATGCAATAAAAAAAAAAATTCACTATTTACTTGCAAGTCAGTAACACACTTCCAGCCTTTATCATTCTAGACCAGTCTTCTTTTTCCATTTAACAGGATTACTAAACCTTTGAAAATCTTCTGAAAACAGTGGGTATTCTTATCTCCACCCCCAAAATCTGGCATTCAGAAACAAATTCACAGGTATCTGTGATCTGTTTATAGACCCTCTACTCAGACAAGATCCCCAGCCCTTTATTCTCTTCAGTATTCTTTCATATGTTTAAATCATTCAGGATTGCTTTTCCAAAATGTCTCCTAACCTCTATTATCTTTCTTATGGTAAAAACCTTTATGATCTCATAGAAGTACAGCGTAGCAACACTTCCCAGTTTCATACATGTCACACATTTGTGCCCAGGAGAGCAACAAGTAAGCTGAAATGAGAACACTGGTAAATTTCTGAGGAATTTGCCCATATTCTAAGCAGGTGTCAGGCACATGTTATATCATGATACTGCAGTTGTCAGGCACATGTTATATCATGATCCTGGGTCTGAATCTCGCAGTGACCCCTGAATAAGCCTCTCTGATAACCAATATTTATTTCCTCTGTTCTGTCTTCAGCACCAATATCAGGCAAATGAACATTCGACATTATCTTTCTCACAGTTACTTGCTTGCTCAAAAACCTTTCATGGTTATTCATGTCCTAATACATACATATAGACTCCTCTTTCTGGCTTTCAAATAAGCTATGAGATGCTCTGTTGGCAGTATGGTGTTATACAGAAACAACAACAGCAAGCTGTAATAAGTTGCAGCATCCTATTGGCCATGAGAAATTTATTTAATCTCTCTCAGCCTCAGTTTTCGTCTGTGTTAAGTGGAGATCAATAATATCTATTTCAGGGATTTGTTGTGAGAATTACAAGAGGTTGTGTGTGTAATATACTTAGCATATTGCCTGGCACCAAGTTAGTGTTAAATAAATAGTAAATGTTATTGCTGAAATCAATAATAAAGGTAAGAATAAATTCCTAGAGGCACTACTTTTGACTGTATGACCATGGTCTTGTTACTAAACTTCTGTGAATCTCAGTTTCTCATCTGAAAAATGAGGATAGGTTCTAATTATAAGGCTGTTGGAAGGATTACATGATACAAATGAAGGGAATATGCTTAATACATGCTGGGCCCTTCATGTATTATTTTTTGCCTGTCCCCACACTTGCTTCACAACTTCCTGTACCATGAAAGAGCATCCCCAAATGCCCTATGAGTGAATCAGACCACCCCTAGCACTCTGCTTTGCACTTGCTGTAGACATCATTTTTCTCTTTAAGGGCAATACCTCTTTTCCAGCCATATTCTCCCCATTCTTAAAACTCCAAAACAAGTACCACTTCCTCTACAAAACCTTTGCTGAATACTACATTTAGCACTGACTTCCCTCTCTATTGAGCCAGTACATTTCTCCACGTGCTTGTCATACAATTTAGCCAGTAATTTAATTCTGTCTGTTCACTGCAGAGATGCCTTATATTTCATGCCAATATAACCTGAGATATGGAAATTCAATTCTACCTTGCATTCATTTGGGGATGAGAAAATCTTCCATAAGATACAAGGAGATAAAGTTCCCTTCTACTTTTTTTTGTTGTTGCAGTTTCTGTGTATGAACAAAGGATGGTTCAAATGACTGTGAAAGACTACATGAGGTAGGTAGCAGAATCAGTGTTACTTCATAACAATATTTTACAGCCACACCTTTGCTGAATAAAATAGAAGTAGAGAAGTTTTCTTAATAATGCCATGAATCTTGGAATCTCAGGAAAGGTCACGAGTTTAGTCTCAGTTCCTAGAACGTTTACAGCAGCTTTGAGAGAAATAGAGGTTCTTTAAATATCATAAAATTGTGAGTAAATTAAATCAACAAATGTTGATGTGGGGGGAAACTTATTAGAACATATGCATAAATGACATTCTACTATACTGCAACTGTTCATGAGGACCTGTTTATAAAACAGTTACATTCAATATTTTCATTTGACTAATGTAATTGATTATCATTCTACTTACTGGACAACAACATAAACAATTTCCAATGTTAGGTAGAAAGCAGTGAGAGTCTCTTCACTGGAGGAAATACTAGGTCTCCAGTGTGGTGCATGCCCAGAACACCAGTATCAGCATCATGGGGGAACTTCATAGAAATCCAAATTCCCAATCCCCACCCTAAACCTACTGAACCAGAACATTTGGAGGTAGAGTCCAGAAATCTGTATTTGTGCATGTCCTCCAGATGACTTTTTCAGGCACACTCTCTTTTTAAAACCGCTAGAATACACTATGAGCTCTTTCAGGTGAGGAACTCCACTTCCTGTGCTTTTGTCACCCTCGCATTTTCAGGAGAATTCCAGCTATTTGTAAACCAAATATGCAGTACTGCATGGCCCTGCTGCTACCAATGCACACCTAAAATGTTATTTGTCATAGATTTTTCTCCTACAGGATTGGTTGTTTTTGCTATTTATAGAATCATAGCACTATAAGAGACATAGAAATCTCTCAGGCAACTCTGATTTTGTTGAAGAGGAAAATGAGAGCCATGTTTTGTAACCAATTCATGCTTCCATGGCTTTATTACAACAGTGACTCCATGTGGGTTCTCCTGGGATCCAAGGGCAAGCTGCTTCTGGGTTGCTCTGCTGCACGTCGCAAAATAAGATGTGACCCTCAAATGAAGAAGGAAAAATAAATTATGGCAGGCCTAATGAAAACTGAGTTGGACAAGAAGTAAAAGAATCTCTTTTGTCTTTCCTTGAGGCTCAAGGAGCTCAATTGTCTGTTAACACCAGAGTTTTTGTTATCCAGAGAAACACACTTTCTCAACCTTATAGAACAGAAGGAATTAAAGGACAGGGCCCAAGTATTCTTACCAAATGTAGCTACAACAAAGTCAGCAACTCAAGTAGGATAACTTGTTCTCCTTGGGAACATTGATATCTGCATTGTATTTTTAATAAATTCTAAATTTATGCCAACTGGCTATTATATTTGATTGGGCTAGATGTGACCCATTGTATAGCTGAGCTATAGATATAAGCTGAACTATATTATTACAGGATTCCATTCTCTTTGGAAGCACTTTCAAATGATCTACAATGCAGGCCTATTGGATAGTGATGTTCATTTTTTTCCAGTAAAGGAGTTTGTTAGAATTGCATATGGATGGCTACAGGAGCCCTGGAGATAGCACTTAGAGAATGTTAGCCATGAGATATGAATCCTTCACTAGTATGAGAATTAACGTAGAGTTGCTTCAGTGACTGCTGGAGGTACTTCTTTCAGCATATAATTTTAACTTCTTCCCACAAGTAGGCGCCTAGCAAAGCTGTGTTCCTGAAATGTTCCCCAATGATATGCCATCTGTCAAAAGTGAGCCATTCTGCCACCTTCATAATGAGCACTATCGGGCACCTAACCCTTAAATTCTCACACCTTCTGTAATACAATGCTCTGGAAAACAGGAGCAGCTCCTCCACTGCAAGCTCTCTTCTGCAAAGGTGTGGCCATCATGGGATTATTAGAAACTAAGAGGAAATGCAAATGTTTGCTCTGGAAGGAAAAGATTTACAGTGACCTCTCTGGAGACTATCTAAATCAAAACATCTCACTGTTGGTATTTTCCCAACTGTAGATCTTTGCATCAGTTTTCAGAAACTCCCACCCTATCTAGAGGGACCAGTTTCAACTCTTGCTATTCTACTGCAAGTGTACCACAAAGGTATGTAATTTCCAAGCACTTTTCATCCAGAGAAATCATTCTGTGCAACAATGGGTTTCATGAAATTATAAATAGGTGCTTGTCGAATGAATGGATGAGAGAATGAATAAAAGATTTTCAAACCTCTACTTGCAAGAACAATATAAAACAATTAGTAAAATTGGAAACAGACTAAATATCTGTCAATGGGGAAATGGCCAAATAAATGATTGGCCAGTTCATTTTACAGAATTCTATACAGTGATAAAAAGAATAGGTAGAGCTATACATACTGGCTTAGAAAGATCTATATTTCACATATTTTTAAGACAAAAAGCAAGGTGCAGGAAGGTACATAGAGTATGTTACTATAAATAAAACAAGTGAAAACTATAAAATATGAATGTAGCTGCATAGGAAAATGTCTGAAAGGATACACAGATTTAACTGAAAGAGTGTCGGGATTGGTAGGAGTAATAGCTAAGAGGAGTGAGAGCATTATGTATATGATTATAATATTTTTAACAAGGTGAGTATATCTTATGTATTTCTTCCACCGTTAAATATCACTTAAAAAGTTAGTAATATTTTCATGATGATATGAAAATATGTTTAATGACCAATCAATACTTATATTCTTGGTCAAGAGACTGAGGCCTTTGGAAAGCAGGAACTATGTTCATTTTTGTGCCATGGGTACCTGGCATAAAACCTAGAACATGACATGACAGATATTCAATACATATATGTATAAATGGGTAGGATAAACATTTGTACAATGAAGTCAATAGGATAACAGATTAAATCTTTCACGAACACTTTAGATTTCTCACCAGAATTTTTTTCTTCCATCAACCTCTTTTATATTCAGGTGGCTGTGTCAATGTAATCAAGTGATTGGCATTCCTGATTCCCCTGTTAATTCCATGATTAAGTTATCCAAATCGAGCCATCTCCACTTCACATTATAAGTTTCAGTAATCAATTGCACTGCATGGTGACCACAGTTAATAATAACTTATTGTGTTTTTCAAAAATGCTAAAAGAATATATTTCTGATGTTCTCACCACAAGTAAGGTAGTGGGTATTTTTATTGACTCAATTGAATATTTCTACAATGTATACATAGATCAAAACATCACACTGTATTCCATAAATACATACAGCTATTATTTGTCAATTAAAAATAAATAAATCAGTTTTTTTTTTTTTGAAAAAAGACACAAAATAATTAAAGAAAAAAATAAAATGTGAACATGATACTGGTGGCATCTGGTAAGGGGACATCCCCAGTGAGATAGGTACCTGTTGTTGAATGTGTAAATGGCTAAGTAAATGAATTATAATTAATCCAATTTAATTATGAAGTCATTAAGGTAAAATCAAACTATCTCAAATAGCCTCATTAGTATTGCATGTAAAGACAAGGCAAACAAAAACTTCAACAAAAGAGCTGAGCAAACCAGATAAAATCTTGTCAAAAGATCTGATTCCCATAGAGTTCATGAAAGACTCCCGTAGTCTCCTGGGTTAGCTTAGTATCCCAGGTGAAGTTCAGAGATGAATTGGCATACATAATGTAACTATTTATATTTATAAATATAACAAAAATAGAATTGTAATATGTATATGATTATAATAAAATTATAAATGGTTTAGATATTTATATATACAAATCAAATTAAAAAATATATAATTTTAATAAAAATGATAAATATAATATCCAGCTAATTGATATTTATCATTTAAAGTGCCAAAGTGGACCAGAGCAAGTTGACAACAGCATTTTTTTTTCTTAGCCAAGTACAAAAATAGTATAGAACACATTTTAATTCTACCTAGGGGCTTAAAATCATTATTTGTCAACATCAGTCCTTGTAGTTTGCATTTAATGATATCCTGATCTGTGTTGCTGAGGATGCCACAGACTAGTGCTCTTTTAAAATATCCTTCTTTGAGGCTACTGTTTAGTTTTTTTTTTCTGTTTCATTTCTTGCCTTCAGTGATCACTTCTTTGTGGTTGTCAGTGCACTGCCTCTGGCTGGTGTCTGTCCCACAGTCTCCCTGCCCTATCTAATTTATCATGTGCCTGTTGTAGAATGGGAAGCCAGTTAAGTAAACTTATACCATTGGATGCAAAGTACAGGCAGTGGTCCCTGAGTAGGGGTGCCAGTCAGTCATTTAAGTAAGTCATATGAACGCTAGTGAATGCACCATTTGTCTATTTAGGATCCTCTTTTCCCTCAATATCTGGGAGATTGGGTGGGTGAGGTGACCAGAAAAAAATGCATTGGGTTAACTGTTTCTGGATAAAGATATTCATATTTTTAATACAGCATTCCTGAATGGCTGGAATTTTGGGAGAAAGATCCAGTGGAGATTCTCTTGGATCTGGGGTTTGGTGCTGATGAGCCAGACATCTGCACCCAAATCCCAGCCAGATTCCTTTGTTGTGGCTCAACAGCCAAAGGGATCAACATCCGTGTTTTTCTTGAAGCTCAAAAGCAGCGAATGGACATTGAGAACCCCACCTTATATGGTAAGTAAGGTCCCTGTGGCATTGGCATCTCAGCATTGTCAGTGAATGGGCAGGGGGCCCCAGTGTGGGTGAGGAGATTGTGTGAAGTAGCATGCAAACCCTCTATTCCAGTGACTTAACACACAAAAGATGGATTTCTTGGGCATCCTATATGTCAATGGAAGTTGGTATGTTTGGAAGAAAGGAGTATCTATTTGCTCCATGTTGTCCTCACTCAGGAATCTGGCCTCTAATCTGGACCTCACTAGTTGCAATGACAGGGAAAGGTAGAAATGGAAAATGATACTCAGCTCTTAAATCCTCTGCTTGTAACTTACACACAGCATGTCTTGTTCACACTTCATTGGCCAAAATAAGTCACATAGCCACACCTAAGTCCAAGTGGGTGAGAATGTACCACCCTACCAATCACCCAGAAGGAGGAAAGCTGGCAGTAGTGGTGAGCATCACTAATATGTATCATAGCCACATACCCAGGAGGCGGAGTAACCAGAATCTGACAAGGGTTATCATGAATCATTAGGTGAAACTCTAATTTCCTCATCTATGAGATTTAGAATACTATCGATTACATTTTGAGCTATAAGTGATAGTTATTAATCTGCCATGCCTCCTGATGTAACTGTGTCTAAACCTTATAGTTAATCAGGTACGTTGCTATATTTCTTCAGCTGATGTAATCCTTTTCTCTAGGACATTACTAAGGATGTTCTTGGGGGTGCCTGTACTGTGTTCAAATAATCTGGGGGAAAGATGCTTTGCAGTTCAATAGGTTTATTTACTACAGGATTGATTTAATATGATAAGGTGCACTTTCAGTCTCCTAGAAGGGATGCAGTGCAGCATTTCAAAATTATTTAAATCCCTTCCTCCCCATCACCTATATGCAACACTCTTGCATGTTCGTCACATGTACCCCAAAACCTAAAATGCGAAAAAAAAAAAAAACATTTAAATACAAAAGGCCTCTTGGAGAAGCATTGCGGAAGGTCTTCTCTATGGTACAGAGTTTGAGGAATTCTGGCGGGAGAAAATGACAAAATTCTGATTCTCAAATTATTTTAAATAAACAAATTCACTAAAAGGAAAGTCATGTGAGACAAAGTGTTTTTCTCAAGCAATTATCTGAAACAGGGACTTCACTTGGAGTTCTCATTTTAGCTCCTGTTTCTCCTGTCTTCATGTGGGTAAAATGGGTCTCAAAACTTCAGCAATGATATTATTTTAAAAAGAATATGTAAAGCTGAAGGTGTTGCAATGTAGTATTTCTTTACTTTTTAGACACAGTTGATGTTGTTCTTTGTTATCTCCTCTTGCAAGCAGCACGAAAATGCAAATTCTTTGATCAATTCTTTATTTCAGGAGAATAAGAACACTTACCATATTTGAGTAGTGTTTGAGCTTCTATGAAGTAAATATTTCACAAATAAATTGACATGGATTATAGAGAAACTAGGAGTTGGCCCCTGATTCTGTGATCCCTGGTGCACTCGTATTTCTACAGCATAACACTTGATTCAAGGAAGTGGAGAAGGTCAAATGTAAAACAAACAATAATAAAGCTAGTTGGCTGTTCAACAGATAGAATGGAAAATTATATCTCATTCAAAGTCAATACAAAATGTTTAAACTTGGGAGATGAGAATCAATTAGTCCATTGCTTAATCTACCCAAAGGCAAAAATAAAACTCTTATCCAACACTTCAGACTATTGTGTTCTCTGAATTGACTTAAACAATTACATTGATAGGTTTTGTCTTAGTCTGAATATAAAAACCTGCTATGAATGGATATAAGACAACAATAAAAGATGAATTATGATTCAATTGTACCCTCTGGATCACAAAGGAGATTTAGTTTCAACTACAGCTTAATTAAGGGGGTAAATGTAATGAGAATTATTCTGAAACATCCAGAACCCCCACAGTTCCTATAGTTCTTGGAAAAGTATCACAGTCCTCTGTGAGAAATCAATCACATATTTTTGGAGTAGAAAGATGATTAGTCAATATTTCTTCTTTTAGGTAAATTAAAGAGGTGGGCACTGGCTCAAGAGAGTCAGGGACATTGCTATGATGGTGCAAACACAACAGAGAATAGCATCCTAACCCATCTACGTGGTCTTTGACCTTCACTGAGTTATGCGACCCCACATGCTATCACTGTGATTAAGAGAAGGCTGGGCAATACAAACAAAACATTACATTTATATTGCAATGGTTTTATTACCTTGAGACACCAAAATATTACCTTGAGACACCAAAAATATTTTATTACCTTGAGACACCAAAAATATTTTCCACCATTTTTTTTTCAAACTGGCAATATGTTCCCACATTAGCCCTTGCTGCATTAGGTATCTACCACATGCTAATTAAGTCAATACTGTACTTGCATATGGCCCAAATAATTGAGGCCAGATCATCCAGAAAGCCTTAACAAGTTGAGGAGCTGGTTTGTTTTGAAGAACAAATGGGTTTTTACATTAATGACTGTCTTCTCTGGAAAGACTGAAGAGAATATATTCCTTTCCTGAGTCTTGCTCATTTATAATCACCATTTTAACCACTGATACTTATATGGCATTGTGTCTTCACAATTTTGCTTTAGTGCTCAGGACAGATGTGAAAATACACGAGAGATGAAAAGACTGGCCATTTACTATGTGCCGGCATGGGTCTAGCACTGTATATATATTAATTATTTTATTTTGAGCTCAAACATCCAGTGAATGTTTGACCTGGAATTTGGATCCAGGCCTTCTGACTCTATGTGCCATGATCTTTCCACACTCTCAGGTGAGAGTACGGATAGGGATAATAAAAGTGATGGCAGGGATCTACATCACATAGAGCTATGGAGAAATATTCAGGTAGCCTCATGCTGATAGCACTGGGTTCACTCTTTAATACATGTTAGATACAGATTCACCCATGCCTACAGTTTTTAATACTTAACACAAAAGAACTATAGGCATATATGAATCTGTATAGTTATGTGTATTCAACTGAATATAAAAGCTGTTCACTTTCCCCATAACGCAGTAAAATCTCATTACATAGGGAGATCATCTCCATAACAGCAATGGCATATACTGAGAAAAACTTGAGTTTCAAGAGCCTAAAGTCCTTCCCATCTTGAAAATTTTATGTTAACTGACCCTTCAGTTTTTACTACATTAATACAGTTTCAGCAAAAAGACCCAGTCCAAAATTCTTGTGTTTCTTATGTTGTGTAGGCCGTTTCCGACAGCTGGAAATCCTGGACCATGTAACCAACGCCTTCTCCTCTTTGCTGAATGATGTCAGCATCCTGCAAAACAGAGCTGAAGAGAAAACTAGAGGAGAAAGTGTGCAAAGAACCTCAGTGAGTGTGGCCAAAGAGCATCACAGAAGAATGGGTAAACTCTTGAGGAGAGCTTCAAAGCAGCACATCAGGAGGGACTATAGCCCAGAGACATCAGAGTCCTTCAAGATGAAAGATGAATTTTTTATCCCCTTCACAAAACCATGGGAGTGTGGAGCAGAGCTAGCAGCAACCTCAGTCAACCACAAGAGAAATCATTTGTCTCAGTCACTAGAACATCGGTCTGTCCAAGCCTGTGATGATTCGCTACCTCGTCATCCTCCCCTGGGCAAGCCGTGGGCTTGCTCATCTATGTTGGCCAAGCAGGCTCCTCCTTCCTGTGAGTCTGAGGGGTCAGTCAAGGGAAGAACTCAGAAGGAGAACTTACTTCAGACCAACAGGCTCAAGAGCTTGTCTCATCTTGCGAGTAAAGGACCAGAGTCGTTTGAAATGGAAGAGGTCAGTGTTACACCAATGTGCCCAACTTCCTAAGGGAAATAACCTACACCATGACACCCTTGTTTTCCAGCCCTGATTTCACCACTTCATCTTTTAATTCCTCAGCATTACATCTTAGTGTTCTGAGTCAGTTCAGTGATTTAAAGTCACTCTAGTTGCTTTTGAAAATAAACTAGTAGGAAACCAGCCTTTGCTTTCTCTGTCTTTCCTTTTTCTTGCTCACAGTTGAGTCCATGAGTCATTTCTGACTCTGGTGTTGCTGAATTGTTTTATGTACCTCAGTATGCTTTTTATCTACTCTCTAACTTTTCATCTTTTATCTTCTTTGAGAATCAGTTCAACTACTTTCCACTCAGTGAAACCTGCCTTGACCATTTCGCCTCTGTTCTCATGGCATTAGCAGTGTGAGCTCTTTATGTTAGAGATTGAGTGTGTGTCAATGCTATCTACCTCAAAAGACTCTCAGCTCCTTTAGGACCAAAGATGTGTGTTGGAAATATTTCCCCCACAATACCTAACACAGCGCCTTAGACAAAGCAGTGGGGACTTGGGTTTGATTTTGATTTTAGGGTTTAGTATGCTGTTTATTTGTTTGCTTTGGGATGTATTGATTTTCACATAGCTTGACCTTCATTTCACATACATTTTTTGCTCCTCCGTCTCCACCTTCATTCATTTACACTATTTTTACCTTCATTTAGGTGACATTCTCACTTAAATACATATAAATGTCCACTCATTTGTCTATTCATAATGGTAACCAGGATTGGGAGTTAAGTTGTTGTTATACAAATAAGTAATTACAAAGGAAGAACAAGGCTTTTCTCTCCTTTCATCTGAATTATCCAAAAGTAGGGCAGGATATTTACATGCAAATTCCAAAGTGGAGTTACTTCTCCATTGAGCCCTCTATGTGCACAGAACTGGTAACGGAATCTGCCTTGGAAAGGGAGCTACTGAGAAGTGGCAAGGATGGGCACTGAAACCATAAGATGGTAGGCACAGAGCCAGCCCTACAGATGCACTTTACATTACTATACAGACATGTTTTCTAGTATTCCAGGAGCAAGGAAAGGCATTCATAGCCAGCCCAGGGGCTGAAAGGATAACAAAATTTGTAGAAAGTAAGGCTTGACCATAATTTTAAAAGAATAGGATTGAATCAGGTGAATATGACTATTGGCATATCTGCATCCCACAAGGATATGAAAATTACTTCAAAATATGTAGATGTTAATGTTCCTAATATCTATGTATGTGTATGTATGTTTTGGTACATATATGCCTTGTATAAAAGTTAAAGGACCTTAAAATGTTAAACTGAATTTAAATAGTAGCATTAAAATAAATAACAATTGTAAAAGGAGGAAAAAAACATACCTTTGGTCAAATGCCCTGACTTGAGAGTAAACTGAGAAGGCACTAAAAAAAGAATTTTTTAAAAACTTAACCTTGCAAAGATTAATTACCAAACCAATAGTTAAATTACTATAAAGAATGTCAAGTCAATCTGCTATTAGCTAGGACCCTAACAAAAAGTTTCACCAAACTCCACCCATTGTCAAGCTTCATCAGACTCTATTGTCCTTCAAGGTTCTCTGCTTCAAACTAGACTGATTTAGAGGAAAATAATATTCATAGTAGGCTGTCTAAATGTCAGAGTACAGGGATAGACAAATATCAAATTTATCAAATTTTATATAAATAAATAAGAAAAGAATGTTAGTTCTTGATTGGTATACTTTCAAGAATTTTTAAATTACAATTATTCAAGAAAAAGCTACATATTAGTATGTATCTGGGGAGAGAGTAGAAACACACTCAGACACCAAAATGAAAACAAATTCACATGTTTCTTTGGCACATAGTAGGTACTTAGTAAATATTTGTTACATCCAAAGAATTTGACAGTATTAATTTAATCTAAGGATAGCTTTCATAGAAAAACAGAATATTCCGTCAAACTTCATAGTTGGCTTTGTTTGTGGTGTTATTATTTTCTAGGATTTGTGTGTGAGAGACTGTATGTGTATGCAAGGCAGAGTTAGTTCTAAAAATGATAGAAAAGAAACACACTACTTGAATTTTATTTTGATAAAAAGTACATATAAAATATTACATTCTCACTGTGGAAAAAATATTTGTTTCACTCAATATCAGTGGATGAGTAAATGAAGCTTGAGTAGGTTGCATCTTAAACAGAAGCCAATGCCAGATTTAATATTTATTTTTCAATGTTAAATTTTAAAATCCAATTATAAGAAATGAAAAATATGTGTGAAATTGGAAGATTTTCATGGCATTTAAAACAAGAGCCAATGTACTTAAATATCTAGCTACCAGAATTTCAAGTATGATTGGCTAAATTTTGTCTCCAGATCAACCAATGATGCTTTCCCTAAAATCCTACTAAAAGCTGAATTTGGCAATATTTGTCTCACTTCTCAAAAGTATAATTTCAACAAAATTGTGCATAGATTTCTAATGTAAAAATCAACATAGTTTATGTTTAATTTTACTTAGTAAAATTGAGTCAGCCCCACTCTTTATTTAAATTCCCAAATACATTTGATACTTGTAAAATTTGTGCAATTGTAAATTCAAGGTAGGATACTTCTTCATATCCATAATAAATAATTTTCAGCTTTCCCTCCTGTTTGCATATAAGTATCCTGTTCTGTAGAAGTAACATGTGAGAACATTAACCATATTATTAAGCAATGTCAGTCAACATCTTGATTAAGTTGGGAATATTTCAAAAGTTATAACTGTTTCTTTATTTTATTTTTTATTAATTTATAAGTTTGGCTCAGGTAGAATAGCCCAGGAATATACCTGGCTTTCATTTTAAATTAATGGAGCTTTTATCTTTTTTTTCAAAAGACAAACACATGCTTCACATTGCTGTAAGTGGATTTTTCTCCATGATAATGGTCATTGCAAAAACATTTTATTACACTTGAAAATGCATATGATGCACACTGATTTGCATTACCAACATCAGTGAAAATAATGCTAAGAAGTAGGTCTAATAGGTTACTAGTGTAACATAACTTATTTGAAAAAAAAAAAGAGATGAAGGATTAAAAAGAGAGATTAAATATTTCTTCTTATTACAGTTGAGCTATATCCTCATGGTCCCTAGTCTGTTCCTAGAGATCATTTATGACCGTATGTACCATGATATTTAAAATGTTTATGTCCTTTAATTCATTTTTCAGTATTCAAATATCAAGTCCAAGTAAATAATATGACATGTATAAATAGAATTATGAAGAAGGATATGCACCTCAGCATTATTTCTAATTCCAAAATTTAGAAAACCTTCCGACAGTGGGAGAATTGTTAAGTAAACCAATGTACTTCCTGAGAACAGCCTATTGTCCTGTCATTAAAGATGATGTTTTCAAAGAAATCTTATGATATGTGATAAAAGTACCCCCTTCAGATTTTTAAGTGAAAAAAATTTGACTACATGACAATATCCAGAATAAATGTATAAAAACGAAAACTTGCAAAGCAATACTTCAAAATGTTTTTGGAGTAACAGAAACTGTTTTCTTATCTTCTTTTTATTTTTTATAGAGATAGGGTCTTCACTATGTTGGGGTCTCACTAGGTTTTAAACGCCTGGCTTCAAGTGATTCTCCCACCTTGGCCTTCCAAAGTGTTGAGATTACAGGCATGAACCATCAAGCCCAGCTCTGTTTTTTTACCTTCTTTTTCTAAGTATCACATTTCTATAATAAGCTATATTGCTATTTTAAAAGTAATATGCATTATTTTGTTGAATAACTTTATAATACTGTAGCATTTATTTATTTTAAAATTTCAAAAATTAATTTTGCTCTAGCAATTTGGAAACTAAAATTTAAAAAAATATATGTCTAAGCACTATATAGCAGCTAAATTTTCTGAATTACCTTCTGTAAATTTATCAAGCCTCAATTAACTTGCTTTCTCCAAATATACTTAAATTTCTTTGGAAGCAAAAAAAAAATCTAGAATAGAAACATTATTATTTAAATTTATTTCAACTGCACATCTTCCAGAAGGAGCATTGATCCTCCCATCCAGATGTGATCTTCCCCTTTCCTGAACTTCTTTAATTCTTTGAATCTTTATCATGGATGCCTTGTCCCTGCTTACATCCTCCCAGCAGACTGTAAGTTATTTGAGTTCAGGAACTCACATATTTCTCTTATCAGTTGCCAGTAGACACTCATTATATGTTGATTAAAATAAGTGAATTTATTACAAAAAAATTTCTAACGAGATTGATGCATTTTGATATCTTAGGTCCAGAGCTTTGAAGAAGAGACTGGTAATCCTCTTGACGTGACTTCAGGAATTGTAGGTAAGAATTCATCAAGGGGTGTGATCTCATCAGTGGTCTTTCAGAATGTAAATAACTGGTACTTAACTTTCTTAATATATACAGAGCTTAAATTATCTTTAGAAGATACTCTACATTCATGCATCTTCTGAGATATTAAAATTTACTGGCAGGCCACGTGCTGTAGCTCATGTCTGTAATCTCAGCATTTTGGGAGGCTGAGACGCGTGGATCACCTGAGGTCAGGCGTTCAAGATCATCCTGGACAACATGGTAAAACCCCATCTCTACTAAAAATACAAAAAAATTAGCTGGCACGATGGTGTGCACCTGTAATCCCAGCTATTTGGGAGGCCGAGACAAAAGAATCACTTGAGCCTGGGAAGCGGAGTTCACAGAGAGCTGAAATCATGCCATTGCTCTCTAGCCTGGGCAACAAGAACAAAACTCCATCTCAAAAAACAAAACAAAACAAAACAAAAAAACTACTGGCAATGCAAATATACATGTAAATTTTAAAAGACCACAGAAATGTTCATTATCCCTGGAGCTAATCGTGTGTGTGGCTTGTCTGACACAAATTCTATATGATCTGACTACCATAGTGGAATGAATTTCATGAAACTGAGCCTTACTGTGGGGAGGGGTGTACTTTTTCACTCCTTCTACCAACTGCTTCATAGTGTACAAACGGTTTCATTTAACTGGGTCTCAGTTTTTCCAACTGAAATAAAGAAATAAGTGCAGATAATTTTAAGTTCTCTGCTGGCCCTTACATTCTAAATTTTATATAATCTTAATGTTAAACTCTCAGTGGACAGAGAGGTTCCCTAGGTGTAGCTTTGCAAGTCTTCTCTTGGACTGATGCTTTATTATTCTGAACAACAGAGAAGGAAACCCTTTTCTATCCTGGTTTTTATTCCCCCATTCAGTTGTCATCATGATTCAGTATTTCCATGTCTTATAAGGGAGTTAGAATTTGGCAGAATCAGCCCACCAAAATACAGCAGATGAAGCTTGTGTGTTTCCTGGAAGAAAATATGCAAATTTTTAATTTAATTTAGTGCTGTGTCAAACACATCTTTTTCATTACAAAGTGTATGTATGGGCCTCATTTTGCTAAATGCTGTTTAGAAATTATGCATTAGTAATTATAGGGTCCTGCTGATTACATAAATTGTTATCCTGCTCTTCGAAGTAATTACCACATAACCTGCATTGAGGCTTATAAGATGAAAATAAGCATCTGTTTTCCATCTAATTGAATTCTTCTCAATGAAGCTGGAGGTCCCCTTGCCAACAGGAACTGCCTTTCTTGACATTCTTTTAAGAGGTCAATTAATACCATGTAAGTTGCCCCAGTCATTCCAAAAAATTATTTGGGAAGTTAGACAAAAATTACTAATCTACATTTAATCTCAAATTGAGAGGGCAAAGTAAGTTAGGTAAAGGTGAGCCTAATGGATAAAATCTGAATTATAGTACAGCAAATGTGATTTTGTTACTTTCAGAAATAGTGTTGTTAACCTAAACAAACATAAGACTGAGAATAAATTTGTAAAACTAGTTCAACTAATGGGAAAAGTAAATTACCATACATATATGATAATTATATGTGTGTATGTGTAATCACTTTGAGATATGTATACATGCATTATTTTCCTCAAAGTACAAAGCAATTACTTTATTTTAAAGATGAAAGCACATAGACTATTTTTTTTTATTGTACTTTAGGTTCTGGCGTACATGTGCAGATCCGTCAGGATTGTTGCCTAGGTACACACATGGCAATGTGGTCGGCTGCCTCCATCTCCCCGTCACCTACATCTGGCATTTCTCCCCATGTTATCCCTCCCCAACCTTCCCACCTCCTTGCTGCTGTCTCTCCCTCTGCTCCCTCCTACAGACCCCAGTGTGTGATGCTCCCCTCCCTGTGTCCATGTGTTCTCATTGTTCAACATCCATCTATGAATGAGAACCAAAATATTATGGCAGTAGTGATGTTGTGCTAGTTCTGGTGCCACTCACTCAGCTGCTTTCTGGCCCTTGAGATATCTCCTCTTGGAACATTCCCTCTGGGAACCCAGCCCCTGTGTTGTGCGAAGCCCAAGTGATATGAGGATGCCATGTGTAGAATCTCTGGTGGACAGTGCTGCATAAGCTCCATGTGAATAAGCCATCTTTGATGTCCAGCCCAGTCAAACTTTCAGATGACTCTAGCCCAGGTGCCATCTGATGCAACTGCATGAGAGAATCCAAGAGAAAACCACACTGAACTAGCCAGCCCACAGAATCAGGAGAGATAGCAAATTGTTGTTTTACACACACAGACGAAGGTCCATGATGAACTCTTCAAATATCTTTAAAATGTTGTTAAAAACCATATTAAGACTGTATTGCCTCTGCTCATGTGCAATACTCCACATACTAGCAGAAAAATTATGTTTAAGCATTTCCTAATTGAATTTGAACAAATTGATTTCATATAGAAAATTGGGAACCAAGGCCACAAATGGACTATCCTCCCTGAGCCCCTCAAAAATAAAATATCACTTAAATGACAAGGGAATATAAGGAAAAAAAGGAAATATGTAATAGTGCTATTTAAAAGGAAGAAGAGGAGAAGAGGTCTATCATTCATATTCTATAAAACTTGAGGACTTTGTGTATTATATATTGTGGGCGAAGTTGCAGACAATTCTAGGTAAAAAGCCCACCTAGGGATTAAAAAGATGAATCTACTGCAGAACTGTACTAACATGATAAGGTAATAATTTCCAAGAGAATCTCACTTAGCTATCAAATTGGACAAGATATGCCTCCCTGTCACCTTACAAAATCATTAAACCAAGCAAAACTATAAGATTTAGCAGTTCAAAAATCAGAAGTTATTCAGAATAAATGTCCACTAGAAAAAGAATGATTACAAAGAAGCATGGTAAATCCTTAGGAATGAATATTCTCAGTGAGTTGTATGAGGACATTGCATCTATGTAAGAGAATAATCTTCAATGAGTAGATTCCTTTCAGATAAAATATACAATGCTTGATTCTGTTTCTGATGTTAAGTAAATCCTAATGTGCCAATCATCCCACAGAGAATAATCATAAACTCTGGACAAAATATTTTTAAAACTCTTACATAAAAGGTACCGGAGAGTGACCAAAAGGAGGCAGAGAATGGAGGAGGTTTCAACACGTAGAAAGAAGGAATGGCACTGGGTGTCCTGTTTTTGAAAAATCTTTTAGCTTAAGGATAGGTTCCAGTTGGCACCATCCTAAATCTCTAATAGAAAGTAGCAGTCTTGGCTGGGTGCAGTGGCTCACACCTGTAATCTCAGCACTTTGGGAGGCTGAGGTGGGTGGATCACTTGAGGTCAAGATTTGGGGACCAGTCTGGCCAACATAGTGAAACCCCGTCTCTACTAAAAATACAAAAATTAGCAACACATGGTGGTGGGTACCTGTAATCCCAGATGCCTGGAAGGTTGAGGCAGGAGAATTACTTGAACGTGGGAGACAGAGGTTGTGGTGAGCTGGGATCATGACACTGCACTCCAGCCTGGGTGACAGAGTGATACTCCATCTCCAAAATAGAAAAGAAAAAGAAAAAAGAAAAATGAAAAAAAAGAAAGTAGCAGTCTTACTAGTTAAAAAAAAAATTAGAAAAGAAAATTTGAGGAAATGGTAACAGCTGAAAAGAGAAGGAGGAAAAATCACAGAAAGGAGAGAACCAAGGAGGAAAAATCTCCACATTCTAGGATTTAAATCTATTCAAATCTCTAGCCAGTTATTGAACCAAACACACAAGGAAAGGACTTAAAGAATCTGTTAAGACTAAAAGGAGTGAACTGAGATTTTCATTTACAGTTTGATTCCAGCCAAGTTCCCTGCCTCCTTAAACAACACACCATTCACAATATTCAGGAACAATAAAAATATACTGGACACATGAAGAAATAAGAAAATATAACTCATATGCAAGAAAAATGGCAATTAAGACAAACCATGAGAAAACCCATATATTCTAATCAGCAGATAGAGAGATTATTATAATTATGCTGAAGGATATAGAGGAAAATATGCTTACAGTGAAAGAAAAGATAGAAAATCTAAAAAATAGAATTATAACAAATAATAAAATGTAAATTCTGTAAATAAAAACTATAATTTCTGAAATTCAATATTGATTTAACATCACATTTGAAACAGTAAAAGAAATATTTGGTGAATTTTAATGTATCTATAGAAGTTATCTAACAATCTGAAGATCAGGAAAAAGATTTGAAAATGATAGAAAATACTTGTCTGAGTTTTAGAAGCCTGTGAGGCAATATTAAAGGTCAAATATACATGCAGTTGCAGTCTGAGAAGGGAAGGACAGAGAAAACTGTGGAAAGAAAAAAATATTTGAAGAAATAATGGTAAGAAATTTTCTAATTTTGCTCAAAGATTTATATTTACAGATTCAAGAAGCCAGCAAACTCTAAGTAGGATAATTACAAAGAAATTACAAAGAAAACTATACCTAAATAATATTAGGATCGATCTGATAGAAATCAAAGATAAGAGAAAATGTTTAAAGCAGGCACATAAAAATGACATATTGAATATAGGGGAATAAATGTTTGAATGACAGGAGACTTTTCATTAGAAACAATGGAGACCAGAAGATGGTAACTATGAGCCAGAATTCTACATGCAGCAAAAGTATCCTTCAACAAAAAAGATAAAATTTCAGGCAAACAAACAAAAATAACTCATTACCAGCACCAATGTAATGTAAACATTGCTAAAGGAGGTTCTTTAGACCAAAGATGGTCAGTGTATTGTAGTGTTTTATAACATATGTTGATGTTATACTTGACAATTTATAGCATAAAGGATAAGGGAGTTGGTAAATGAACAAACATACCTACGAGACTTCTACATTTTACATGAAGTGGTACAATATAACTTTAAGTAGAATTAAAAAATAAGGATGTAAAGCATCCTTTACAAAAAATGAGAGGTATAGCAAAATGCTAATAAAAATTTGCATGCATATACATATGTGTGTATATATATATATGTAGTTTGTTTGATTTTTGAGATGGGGATCTCACTCAGTAGCCCAGGTTGAAGTGCAGTGGTGCAATCCTAAATCACTACAATCTTGAACTCCTAGTGTCAAGAGATCTTCCTGTTTCAGCCTCCCAAGTAGCTGGGACAACAGGGGCACATCACCATGCCCAGCTACTTTTTAAAATTAAAATATAATTTTTAAAATACAATAAAATTAGTAAGAGACAGAATGGTGCATGCATTAAAATGACTGAAAACTAGGAGATGTGTGAGAAACTACTTGAGAACTAAGTGGGAAAAGAAAAAGAAATGAATATAGTAAACAAAATGTTAAGAAAGATGGATTCAAGAAATACTACTTAAATGTAAGAGGTGGCGGCAGTTGGACTCTTACTGTCTTAACTATTCCATCTCAGATCATTGTAAGGAGTGCACAGCCTAGATCCTTTGTATGTGCAGTTCACAATAGAATTTGTGCTCATGCGAGAATCTAATGCCACCACTGATCTGACAGGAGGCAGACCTTAGGCAGTAATGCCCGCTTGCCCACTCACTCCTCACCTCCTGTTGTGTGATCCAGTGTCTAACAGGCCACGGACTGAAACCGGGGGTTAGGGAATCCCGCTCTATATTAATAAAATATGGAAAAGGTGAATTCAAGTAATAAAATCAATACAACATACAATTAAAGTTTAATTATTGTTAGGGCTTTTGAAATAAAATGTTACACATAAATTGAGATTAAAAAAACAAAGTAAAAATGTACAATAATGATTTAGTTAAATTAGTTTATTACAACAAACTTACCAGGGAAGGTTAATTGTGAAAGTTTGAACCTAGAATTAGTTTGATATAGACAAAAACTAATCAGGGATTATAATATTAAAATCTAATCATGCATACTTTAAAATGAAAGAAATACTAAAAATAAAAAATCTTTTCAAAAATTTATCAAAATTTCATTTAAGAATTAACAATTTCACTGAGCACAGTGTCTCACACCTGTAATCCTGGCACTTTGGGAGACCCAGGTGGGTGGATCACTTGAGATCAGGAGTTTGAAACCAGCCTGGCCAACATGGTGAAACCTGTCTCTACTAAAAATACAAAAATTAGCTGGGCATAGTGGCACACGCTTGTAATCCTAGCTACTCAGGCCGCTGAGGCAGGAGAATTGCTTGAATCTGGGAGGTGGAAGTTGCAGTGAGCTGAGCTCATACCACTGTACTCCAGCCTGGGAGACAGATTGAGACTGTATGAAAAAAAACAAAAACAAAGACAAAACAATTATGCATTATTACATACCAAGTAGTTAACATCTAAAATATAAAGAATGACTTCATCAATTTGTAAATAAGCCCCTACAAATAAATGAGAAAAACAAGATCTTATTAGATATGGGGAATGTAAATATGTAGGCAGTTTAAAGAAGAAATATCAAAGCTCCCCAAAATGGTAAAGTAAGATTGACTTCACCTTTTCATATATTACATTAGCTAATAATTAAAAGTTAAATAATACAAAGTAACAGTAAAAATGTGAAACTAACACCCACTGTTGGTTAAAATTTAAATTTTCATAATTACTTTAAAGTGTAACCTGGCAATCTCTCATAATTTTAAATAGATGCAACTTTTAATGTATTTATTCCAGTTCTGTAACTTGACCTGCCAATAGACTCAAATGTACACAAAAAGAATTTTACTGTAATAATTTTATAATAAACAACTAGAGACAGCCTAAATGCCCACAATAATAATCTACTTTAAAAATTGTAGTACATCCTTACATCAAAACAATTCAGTCATTATTTTTAAAAATGAGGAAGATTTAAATGTGTTCATATGGAAAGGTCTTTGAGACATAGAGTTGTTCAAGAAGGAAAAAACTTACATGGAAAAGAGTCTATCTATACACTCCTTTGTATTAAAGAGGGCATATTCATAGTTACACACCAAATAATGATGCTTTGGTCTATGACAGACCATGTATATAGCAGTGGTCCTATAAAATTATGACACCATATTTTAACTGTGCCTTTTCTATGTTGAGATACACAAATACTTACCATTGTGTTACAGTTGCCTATAGTATTCAGTATAGTAGCATGCTGTACAGGTCTGCAGCCTGGGAGGAATAGGACATACCGTCTAGCCTAGGTGTGCAGTAGGCTATGCTTTCCAAATTTGTGTAAGTCTACTCTATGAGGTTCAAACAATGAGAAAATCACCTAAGTATGCATTTCTCAGAATGTGTCCCAGTTGTTAGATGTTAAGTGACAGATGATTGTTTAATATTTATACTGGGGGAAAGGCATGCAGATTGCTTCTGGAGAAATGTATAAGGAATTGTTAATGGTAGTAGCTTAATAAAAGGAAAACTGATACGTTTTAAATTAATTGGCATCTTTTAATTTTCTGTGTGTGTGTGTGTGTGTGTGTGTGTGTGTGTGTGTGTATCTATTTATTTATATTTTATTGCACTTTAGGTTCTGGGGCACATGTGAAGAACACACAGGATTGTTGCATAGGTACATACATGGCAATGTGGTTTTCTGCCTCCATTCCCATCGTCTATATCTGGCATTTCTCACCATGTTATCTCTCCCCAACTCCCCACTCCCCACTATCCCTCCACTAGTACCCCCTATAGACCTCAGCGTGTGATACTCCCCTCCCTGTGTCCATGTGTTCTCGCTGTTCAACACCCACCTATGGGTGAGAACATGCGGTGTTTGATTTTCTGTTCTTGTGTCAGTTTGCTGAGAATGATGGTTTCCAGGTTCATCCATGTCCCTACAAAGGACATGAACTTATCGTTATTTATAGCTACATAGTATTCCATCGTGTATATGTGCCACATTTTCCCTGTCCAGTCTATCATTGATGGGCATTTCGGTTGGTTCCAAGTCTTTGCTATTGTGAACAGTGCCGCAATGAACATATGTGTGCATATGTCCTTATAATAGAATGATTTATAATCCTTTGGATATATACCCAGTAATGGGATTACTAGGTCAAATGGAATTTCGATTTCTAGGTCCTTGAGGAATCGCCACACTGTCTTCCACAATGGTGGAACTAATTTACACTCCCACCAACAGTGTAAAAGGGTTCCTATTTCTCCACATCCTCTCCAGCATCTGTTGTCTCCAAATCTTTTACTGATCACCATTCTAACTGTTGTGACATGGTATCTCAATGTAGTTTTGATTTGCATTTCTCTAATGGTTTTCTTTTGTTACCATGTGCATATGTTATTTTCAAAATACTACACAAGAAGTAATTCTGGCAATTCCGTCGGAAGTGGAGACAATAAAAAATGGTAGCTTTTGGCTGGGCGCCATGGCTCATGCCTGTAATCCTACCACTTTGGGAGGCTGAGGCTGGTGGATCACCTGAGGTCAGGACTTCAAGACCATCCTGGCCAACATGGTGAAAGCTCGTCTCTACTAAAAATATAAAAATTAGACGGGTGTGATGGCTCACACCTGCGGTCCCAACTACTCAGGAGGCTGAGGTAGGAGAATCACTCCAACTCAGGAGGCAGAGGTTACAGTGAGTTGAGATCGCACAACTGCGCTCCAGCCTGGGCAACAGAGTAAGACTTTGTGTCAAAAAAAAAAAGGTGGGGTTGGAGGGGAGCTTTTAATATTCCTCTCAGTCTTTTACAGATCAAGCATAAAATAATACAAGAGGATAAAAAGATTAATATAATTGATAGCATACTCAATAGAAAAATATTAAAATGAGTACTATTTGCCAGTTTTCTTGGAATATTTATTAAAATATCTAACAACATGTAAATGCAAAGATTATTTTATAATTTTGTGGGGATTTTTTTAATTTTTTTATATGGAGTCTTGCTCTGTCAGCCAGGCTGGAGGGCAACGGCACAATCGCGGTTCACTGCAACCTCCGCCTCCCAGGTTTAAGCAATTCTCCTGTCTCAGCTTCCTGAGTAGCTGGGATTACAGGCACACACCACCATTCCCCGGTAATTTTTGTATCTTTAGTAGAGATGGGGTTTTACTGTGTTGACCAGGCTGGTTTCGAACTCCCGACCTCAGGTGATCCACCCGCCCCCCAAAATGCTAGGATTATAGGCGTGAGCCACTGTGCCTGTTCTACACACACACACACTGTATAAGCCATGTTTCTATAGCTATAAATGCAGTGCAGTAACATTTGAATTCAATAATAAATGTAAAAGTAACACTTTCCAACCCCAAACAAACAAAACAAAATGACAAACCTAGTACTTGGGGTCTGGGTCTTTCATTCTATACAAGAGTACAGAAAAGAGTAAGTTTAAATTATGAATTCAGATAACCTGAATAATAATAAAGACATTTTATATAAAATCACAGAGTTCTACCACAAGCAGTAATTTGAGGCAAATTCATAGCATTAATTATTTTTTATTATTAAAGACGAAAAAAACTAAAATTAGGTATTTGCCTCAATAAGTCATCATTAAATCAATAACATAAATGTAATTAGAAATTAGGCATTAGTAAAGATAAATAGAAATTGATAATGTGGAAAGAAGAAACAAGTGATTTGGTAAGTAAAATCCAAGCACTAAATTTTTATAGGAAAAAACCACAAGGCTTTCAAAAAGCTGAAAATGTATAAAAAACAAAATTAGAACATCAAAATAAAATTAAAGAAAAGAAATATAGTAACTGATATAGAAATGAAATGACACAATATACAAACTCATTTTTAAATTATAAAGGAATACCAGTACAACTAATGTAATTAAAACCAGAGATTATTACTATTGATGCCATTTAAGAAAATTTAGGTAGATAAATATATTTCACATATGTCATTTATTTATAGATATATAAAATTTGTGTTATCAAATTTTATATTGGTACTATATTACTAATATTTATATCACATACATAACAAAAATTAATAAAATATCATAATAGAAAAAAATAAATAAGCTAATACCATAGGAGAAAAACAAATAAACATAAACTAAGTTTATCAGAAATTACTTCTGAGAACAGCAATGAGAAAATTGCTATATGACTGGTTCTTTCAATTTTTCAAGAAAGAGGTAATTTCTTGTTTAAGTAAGTCTTTCAGATAATGCAAACATTTGTAAATGTTCCAAGCATATTTTAGATTTTAGAGAAGCCTGATAGGAAATTCTGACCAAAATGTCTCAGAAAACTTCACTTATGAAAATAGATGCAAAAATTTTTAAATAAACTAATGATGATTTAAGTGCAGTAAAATATTTAAAAATACTAATACTTGAACAAATAGTTTTTAGTATAAGATATCAAAAATGTTTTAACAATTAAAAAACTAATATAATTTGTCTAATATAAATAGTCATAAGGTAAAGGAAATACTTGATATCATCAACTTGATAGATTTTGAAAAAGATGTGTGCCTAAAAAATATTTCCATATCACCCTTTACCAAAAGAAACTGAAGATAGATGACATTTCAGATAAATTATTAAATGTAAAAACACCCTCAAAATATAAAAGAAACAGAAGTAAATGTAGATGAATATAATTTTGGAATAGAGAATGTTTTTAAAGCTTAGCATAAAATAGCAGTTAAGCTGATTAGTTTTTGCTATCTAAAATTGAAAACATATATTTAAAAACTTAAAAATTTATCAGTTAATTACAAAATACAGCAGAAGTACATAAAGATTTCTTACAAAGTAACATCTAACAAGAACCATGTTTTTTTCATAAATTTGAGGATGGATCAACATCAGTAAAATTATTTAATAAAGCATATTACATTAACAGTTCTAAAAAAACAAATAATTTTAAAAGATGCATAAAAGAAATATAACAAAATGTAATTGATTCATAATTAAAAAACAAAATGAACAAATAAAAACTCTTTGCAAGTAAGAATAAAAGAAAGATATCTTAACCTAGTAAGGGTCATCTATCAAATCTTGATAGCAGTTTCAATCCTAACAATAAAATCTCAGAAGAAATCCCATTAAATACAATCTGCCCACATTACTTTTATCTAACATTGAACTAAAGGTAAAAGCAAAAAAACAACTCAGTAAGGCAATTATAAGAGAAGTGTGAAAAATTAGAATTGCCTGGTTGAGTGCGGTGGCTCATGCTTGTAATCTCAGCACTTTGGCAGGCCCAGGCACGTGGATCACAAGGTCAGGAAATGGAGACCATCCTGGTGAAACCCTGTCTCTACTAAAAATACAAAAATTTGCTGGGCATGGTGGCTGGCGGGCACCTGTAGTCCCAGCTACTCAGGAGGCTGAGGCAGGAGAATCCCTTGAAACCGGGAGGCAGAGGTTGCAGTGAGCTGAGATCTCACCACTGCACTCCAGCCTGGGTGACAGAGTGAGACTCTATCTCAGAAAAAAAAAATTAGAACTGTCCTAAACATCCAATAAAAGGGATTGTTTAAATAAATAATGACATATAAAGTGGACTATCACACAGTTATTAAAAATGAGAACACAACCCGTATTTCATGATATAGTGGTTTAAAGGGCTATAGTTAAGCAACAAAACCAACTCATGAAGTAAAATGTATGCTCCTACAGAAAGAAAAACCTCTTAATTTTCTTGTGATAAATTATGCATATCATCTGTATAACACATAAAAATTACATATGAGATAAACTACAGTTAATAGTTTGGTGACCATCTGATGGTGATGGGTTTCAAGTAATATTTTTTTCTTCCTTTTATATTGTGCAGATTTAAATTTTCTTAACAAGTTTCTAGCCCTCACCCCTCCCATAAAAAAAGATAGATAGATAGATGGATAATTGATAGATCAGTAGTTAGATCCATCCATGATTCACACTGTTGACAATGGTAATCTCTAGATGATAGGATTGCATCTGTTTTTTTTTCTAATTTTGGTCATCTTTAGCATACAATTTGTCCACGAGAGAATAAAAAATCATTCCACAAAATGACCCTAAATGTTAATGTTTACAAATTGAATATATTTGCAGATTTAGTAAGAGAAAATCATTAAGGTTTTGCTAATAAGATTTTTGCTCTCAGGCAGATTTGGAGAAGGTAACTTTCAGTGGGTGTATCCTGTCTCTTGGTTGGTCTTCTTTCTCATCAGTTACCACTAACACTAGATTATGTTTACTCTCTCTCTCTCTGTCTTTCTTTTTTTCTCTCTCTCATCTTTCTGTGTTATTTCAAAAGGTCTGAAGTGCTAATTAAAATACCAAAAATACCCATTCTCTTTTTTTTTCAAGTAGACACATTACTCAATGCCTGCTTCTCTTCCTCCTTTATTTTCTCTACCTGTGACTTCCTTTTGGCTATTGCTATCCTTGGTAAATGACACTTTTACAGGTCTCATTTGGAGAAACCATAACTGTTTGCTTATATTTGTCTCTCTTATGCTCATTTGTGCTCCGCTTGATTGGTAGGATGCTTACTTAACAGCACCCCCAGGTCTAGCACAATGCCAGCCTCATAAAGAAGCCCTACTTGTATAACCTGCATCCCCACACTGGTCATATCACCATGTCAACTTTTTTTGTTATAGCCAGAAGAGTTCCCATTCTAACTCATCAATGACAATTTAACCTTAACTGCAACAGTGCAGTACATGCAGAGTACTAATGGTTGTCTTTAAAATATACTACATGGTATTTTTAATTATTTTATTGGCATAGACTTTCATATTTGTAAATTCCAAATATTGGCCAGTTATATATTCCTTTCAAATCTCGGAATTGGTGCTTTATTTTTGCATGTTACACTCAACTCTAAGGAGTGCAGATTTTTTTTTTTATAAAAAGAATGAAAGAGAGAAAGAAAGAGGAAGAGATTTTAGAAAAAGAGAGAAAAGGAGAAAGAAAGAAACAGCAAAAGAAAGAAAAAAGAATGAAAGAAAGAAAGAGGAAGAGATTTTAGAAAAAGTAAAGGAGGAAGAAAGAAACAGCAAAAGAAAAAGAATGGAAGAGAGAATGAAAGAGGAAGAGAAAGAGGGAGAGAGAATAGTATTCTTGTTTTATTGCTTAGGCTAGAATACAGTCTGAAAATGGGTACTAAAAACCTCTTTTATGTCAATAATCGTGTTTGACAATGGAGACAGGAAGGAATAGGGGATGAAGATAACAAATAAGCAGCCAACCAATATTTTATTTAAACCTGTGAAATGCTATGCAATTGCTGGGGAGTGATTTACTTCCAATTATGTGGTCACTTTTAAAATAGGTATAATGTGATGCTGAGAAAAATGTATGTTTTGTGGATTTGTGGGAGGAGAGTTCTGTAAATATTTGTTAAGTCTAGTTGTTCCAGGTCTGAGTT
>PVKP010030514.1:0-27831 GCA_004027715.1 Plecturocebus donacophilus
AAGTAAACTTAACAAATATTTACAGAACTCTCCTCCCCAAATCCACAAAACATACATTTTTCTCAGTATCACATTACACCTATTTTAAAAGTGACCACATAATTGGAAGTAAATCACTCCTCAGCAATTGCATAGCATTTCACAGGTTTAAATAAAATATTGGTTGGCTGCTTATTTGTTATTTTCATCCCCTATTCCTGTCTCCATTGTTAAGCACAATTATAGGTATAAAAGAGGTTTTTAATACCCATTTTTAGACTGCATTCTAGCCTGGGCAATAAAACAAGAATCCCATTCTCTCTCCCTTTTTCTCTTCCTCTTTCTTTCTCTCTTTCATTCTTTTTTTCTTTCTTTCTTTTGCTCTTTCTTTCTCCGTTTCTCTCTTTTTCTTTCTTTAAAAAAAAAAAAGTGGTCCCCTAGTATCATAAAAACATGAGTTCTATTTTTCTATTTAATATGAATGTTATGCTACCCATGATAGTATCACAACACTTATGTTTATGTCATATTTTCTTCTCTACCACCAATTTCTTAGTTAACATTTATTGTTGACTGAAATATGTAAATTGTCATTGCCCTTGAGGAGTTTATAATCTAGTTAGGAAGGTAATACACACAGAAAGTTTGAGATCGCTTGTAAAAATACATAACGAAGGAAATGTTATACAATTTTTGGGGAGAAAGTAGAAAATAATAAGTTTCAATAAATATAAACACTATGAATTTAATACAAGTCAATTCTTCAAATTAAAGGGATTAACTCAGATAAGGCAGAGACTGAGGCAGAGAAAAAACTAGAAAAGGTGATTTGCATGCTCTTAGCTCCATTGCTAGAGGTGACGTTTGTATTTTCTGCTGTACTTCACCCCTTGGGGTTGTTCTGGAGTCACAGGCCCTTAAATACCTTTGGATTGTATTGAGAGATATTTAAAAAGGTAATTTGATACTCAGTGTGGTATTTATCATGGTACTATGAGAGTTCAGGCTATGGTATTACTTAGTGTCTTCTATAGGAAAACCAACAGTCCCAGTGTCAGGGTCGTTAGGATAAAAACATATTAGTTGTTGTCCTGACACAGATTGTTGGTTCTCCTACAGAAGACACTCAGTAATACTGTAGCCCAACAACAGCTATGTTTTTGCCTTAAGGACAGAGTACATCCTGTAACTAGTCATATTTCCCTCTTTGTTTAGGGCACTAAGAGGCTCAGAGTCTAATTAAGTGAAGGACCTTTAATAATCACGAGCCCTGGGCCGGGTGCTGTGGCTCAATCCCACTTGTAATCCCAGCACTTTGGGAGGCCGAGGTGGGTGGATCATGAGGTCAAGAGATCGAGACCATCCTGGCCAACATAATAAAACCCCATCTCTACTAAAAATAGAAAAATTAGCTGGATGTGGTGGCACATGCCTGTAGTCCCAGCTACTCGGGAGGCCGAGGCAGGAGGTGGAGGTTGCAGTGAGCTGAGATCACACATCTGCACTCCAGCCTGGCAACCGAGCCAGACTCCATCTCAAGTATCATGAACCCCTTACCTCATGCATTCATTTCTCTGTACTGTGCTTCTTGGCTTCATCATACTTACGGGCCTTTGTTCTTTCTTCACTTTGATTTTCATGGTCTTTTTTTTCATATTATGTGAATTTTTATAATCTGCAAACACTTTTTAGAATAAGGAAGATTTTTTTTTTTTTTTTTTTTTTGGCCAAGCACAGGGTACTTTATTGATGGTAGACAACAATGTTGGTTCCTGAGTCTCCTCCCTTTTCAGGGGATCTGCATGGAAATTTGGGGGAAGGGAGATTCTTAGTGTGGTGGAGAACTGAGTGCATCAGGGACTCCCCAGCAGCTGAGAGCTTCTCTCTTCCTCTTGTGTTCTTGACGGGGCTGGTGGCCCAGGGTTCTTATTTCTTAAAGGCTGTGTGGGCCATGAGGTCCACCACCCTGTTGCTGTGGCCAAGAATAAGGAAGAATATATATATGTGTGTGTATATATATATATATATATATATACACATACATATTTTTTATTTTTGAAATGGAGTTTTGCTCTGTTGCCAGGCTGGAGTGCAGTGATGTGATCTCAACTCACTGCAGCGTCCAACTCCCTGGTTCAAAGATTCTCCTGCCTTAGCTTTCTGAGTAGCTGGGATTACAGGCACGCACCACCACGTTTTTTTTTTTTTTTTTTTGTATTTTTAGTAAAGACTGGGTTTCACCATGTTGGTCAGGATGGTCTCCATCTCCTGACCTCATGATCTGCCTACCTCAGCCTCCCAAAGTGCTGGGATTACAGGTTGAGCCACTGCTCCTGGCCAGGAAAAATATTTCAGTTGAAAAATAAAACTGCGTCTACACCCACCAAAGTGGCTAAAACTAAAAAGACAACACCAGGGCCGGAGCAGTGGCTTAGGCCTTTAATCCTAGCACTTTGGGAGGCCGAGGCAGGTGGATCACCTGAAGTCAGGAGTTTGAGACCAGCCTGGCCAACTAAAATAAAAAAAATAAAAACATTAACCGGGTGTGGTGGCAGGTGCCTGTAATCTCAGCTACTTCAGAGCCTGAGGCAGAAGAATCACTTGAACCCAGGAGGCGAAGGTTGCAGTCAGCTGAGATCGTACAACTGCACTTCAGCCTGGGCAACAACAATGAAACTCCATCTCAAAAAAAAAGACAACACCAAACATTGGTTGTGAGGTAGGGCAACTGGAACCCTCAAATATTGTGGTGGGAATGTAAAATGTATGACTTTCTTTGGGAAAAAGTCTGAGTTTCTTATAAAATTAAATATACCTACTTATGACCCAGAAAAATGACAACGTGTTAATAAAAAGATTTACACAAAATGAATAGCCCCAAACTAGAAATAGTCTATGTGTCCTGTGTCCATCAGTATGAGGTATGTTTATACATGTGGCATATTTATACAGCAGACCACAACTCAGCAATAAAAAGTGACTATTGACACATAAAACAACATGAATCTCAAAAACACTATGCTGGGCAAAATAAACCATACACAAAAGAGTATGTATTCTATGATTCCATTTATATGACATTCTTGAACAAAGTTAATCTATGGTAGAAAAAAATCAGATGGTGACAGTGTGCATGCGAGGGCATGAAGTGTGAACTAACTGGGAAGAGGCATGGGGGAATTTTGGGTAGTGATAATGTTCTATATTTTGACAGTGGTTTGGGTTATACATGTGTATGCATTTGTCTAAACTCAGCAAATATACATTTAGAGTGTATATTTCATTGTATATAAATTTTTTTTTTTTTTTGAAGACGGAGTCACATTCTGTGGCCCAGGCTGGAGTGCAGTGGCACAATCTCAGCTCACTGCAATCTCTACTTCTTAGGTTCAAACGATTCTCCTGCCTCAGCCTCCTGAGTAGCTGGGACTATAGGTGTACATGGCCACATCCAGCTAATTTTTTGAATTTTAGTAGAGATAGGGTTTCACTGTGTTGCCTAGGCTAGTCTCGAACTCCTGAGCTCAGGCAATCTGCCTGCCTTGGCTTCCCAAAGTGCTAAGATTACAAGCATGAGCCACCGCACTCAGCACGTTGTATATAAATCTTACATAAAACTATAAACAAATATTAAATTCTATTTAATGATATCCATCCCAAAGTACTTAGGGAAAAAACATAGTGATGTCTAATTTTCTTTGAAATGCATCAGAAAATAAGATGAATTAATGATGAATAGAGGGATGATAGAGTGATATGGGAAGCAAAATAAAATGATAATGCTTGAATCTAGGCAGTGGGTACATAGCTATTCACTACAAAATTATTTCAGCTGCTCTTTAATATTTTCTATAATAAAATATTGGGGGGAAATGCCCTTAAGCTTTTTTTTCTTTCTTTCTTTTTTCTTTTTCTTTTTCTTTTTTTTTTGAGACTGCATTTTGCTCTGTCACCCAGGCTGGAGTGCAGTGGCGTGATCTCAGTTCACCACAATCTCCACCTCCTGGGTTCAAGCGATTCTCCTGCCTCAGCCTCCTGAGTGGGTGGGACTACAGACATGCACCACCAAGCCTGGCTAATTTTGTATTTTTAGCAGAGACAGAGTTTCTCCCTGTTGATAAGGCTGGTCTCGAACTCCCCAGGTGATCCACCTACCTCAGCCTCCCAAAGTACTGGGATTACAGGCATGAGCCACCGGACCTGCCTTTCTTTAGTGTGTTCTGGCTGGAGATATCTTTTTCTTCTTTTTCTTTTTCTTTCTTTTTTTAAATTTTCTGACATAGTGTCTCTCTGTTGCCCAGGCTAGAGAGCAGTGGCATGGTCTTGGCTCACTGCAAACTTTGCTTCCTGGGTTCAAGCAATTCTCTGCCTCAGCCTTCCAAGTACCTGGGAATATAGGCACCCACCACCATGCCCAGCTAATTTTTTGTATTTTTAGTAGGGACGGGTTTTCACCATGTTGGCCAGGTTGGTTTTGAACTCCTGACCTCATGATCCACCAGCCTTGGCCTCCCAAAGTGCTGAGATTACAGGCGTGAGCCACTGTGCCCGGCCTGGATATACTTTTTCTATTAATATCTCACATAAGTGTTCAAGCCTTTCTTCTCAGGCGGAATTTATGTCATACTTTTCAGAGTTTACATAATGCCTCATTTAAGCTGTTTTAAGTTAATCAATTAATGGCCTTTAATCTAGATATAATGTACTTTATTTATGTATTTATTTATTTATTTTGAGATGAAGTTTTGCTCTGTTGCTCAGGCTGGAGGGCAGTGGCACAATCTCAGCTCACAACAACCTCTACCTCCTGGGTTCAAGTGATTCTCCTGCCTCAGCCTCCCGAGTAGCTGGGACTACAGACGTATGCCACCACATCCCGCTAATTTTTGTATTTTTAGTAGAGTCGGGGTTTCACCATGTTGGCCAGGCTGCTCTCGAACTCCTGGGCTCCCTACAAGTTTGGCCTCCCAAAGTGCTGGGGTTATAGGCATGAGCCACTGTGCCTGGCTCTTTTTAACTTTTAAGATATTTAATCGACAAATAAATATTGTATATATTCAAAGTATTCAACATGATGATTTGGTTTGCAAAAACACTGTGTAATGATTTTATTTTTTCTGTTTCATTCAAATCTTTCCTGAACTCTGGCAGCTTATATTTTACCTCCTCTGGTCATCTTACCTTCTCTTCTTGGAGGTTTAACTTCTGTTTTATGCTTGTTTTGTGGAAACAATTGCTTTACTACATGTTTTAAAAATTTACAGCAAAATATTCAGAATTTTAATCTGCTCTGAGGTAATGTTTTCTTTTCCTTTTCTTTTACTGAGACAGAGTCTCACTCTGTCACCCAGGCTGGTGTGCCATGGCATGATCTAAGCTCACTGCAACCTCTGCCTCCTGGGCTCAAATGATTCTTGTGCCTCAGCCTCCCAAGTAGCTGGGATTACAGGTGTGTGCCACCACACCCGCTAATTTTTGTATTTTTAGTAGAGAAGGGGTTTCACCATGTTGCACAGGCTGGTTTCGAACTCCTAACTTCAGGTGATCCTCCCACCTCAGCCTCCCAAAGTGCTGGGATTACAGGTGTGAGCCACTGCCCTCCGCCTGAGGTAGTGTTTTCATAGTGATTACTCATTATCAGCATTTGTTTTTCCGTTTTTCATTTTCTTTTCTTTTCTTTTTTTGAGCCGGAGTCTTACACTCTAGCCCGGGCTTGAATGCAATGGTGCACTCGCAGCTTACTGCAACTTTTGCCTCCCAGGTTTACGCGATACTCCTGCCAGAGCCCACCACTATGCCTGGCTAATTTTTTTGTATTTTTAATAGAGATGGGGTTTCACTATGTTGGCCAGACTGGTCTCGAACTCCTGACCCTGTGGTCCACCTGCCTCAGCCTCCCAAAGTGCTGGGATTACAGGCGTGAGCCACAGCGCCTGGCCATTTTCTTTTTTTTTTTTGAAGCAGAGTCTTGCTGTGTCGCCCAGGCTGGAGTGCAGTGGTGCCATCTTGGCTCACTGCAGCCTCCACCTCCCAGGTTCAAGTAATTCACCTGCCTCAGCCTCCTGAGTAGCTGAGATTACTGGCATGTACCACCATACCCAGCTAATTTTTGTACTTTTAGTAGAGATGGGGTTTCACCATGTTGGTCAGGCTGGTCTTGAACTCCTAACCTAAGGTTATCTGCCTACCTTGGCCTATCAACGTGCTGGGATTACAGATGTGAGCCACTGTGCCCAGCCTAATTTTTGTATTTTTAGTAGAGACAGGGTTTCACCATGTTGGCCAGACTGGTCTCAAACTCCTGACCTCAAGTGATCTGCCCACCTAGGCCTCCCAAAATGCTGAGATTATAGGCGTGAGCTATTGTGCCTGGATTTTCTTCCTTAAATCTTTGTTTTTTTTTTTTTGATTCTTCAGTCTTTGAAGTAACTTTTCTTAGCTCAACAATTTACAGGAGATTTGTATTGTGAAGGGGTCAGGGACATCTTCTGTATCAGTGGGAATTTTCCTTTTGATCCAGAGTTTTGTGTATGAGATATTTTAGCCTTTTTTTCTTCACAGCCAATGAACATAGACAGCTGCACAGCTGTGTACAGTAGGATCTCTTCTCACTTCTCATGAACATGTGGTTTCCTGTGAATATGACTTGTGTGTGGAGTTCTAGTTTAGTTTTTGCTACTCAAAATCAAAATGGGTCCAGAGAATCTGTTGCTACTAGCCTACCCAACCTGTGTTAATCAGTTAGAAATGCTGTAACAAATACAAAAACTCAGTGACTTAAAACATCAGAAATTTACTTTCTCACAGTTCTGAAGGCTAGAAGTGCAAAATCAAGGGGTCCGAGGGTTGGTCCTTCTTGAGGCTCTGAGGAAGAATGTGCTCCATGACTCTCTCCTCGTTTCTGGTGGTTGCCCTGGCATTCCTTGGTTTTAGACTCATCAATCCAATCTCTGTCTCCATCTTTGCATGTTGGCCTCCTTTCTGTGTCTACATTTTCCATTTTTTTTGAGACTGGGTTTCACTCTGTCACCCAGGCTGGAGTGCAGTGGTATGATCTTGGCTCACTGCAACCTCCTCCTGGGTTCAAGTGATTCTCCTACCTCTGCCTCCTGAGTATCTGGAATTACAGGTGCACACCACCAAGCCCAGCTAATTTATTTTTGTATTTTTAGTAGAGATGGGGTTTCACAGGGTTGGCCAGGCTGGTCTTGAACTCCTGACCTCAAATGATCCACCCACCTCGGCCTCCCAAAGTGCTGGGATTGCAGGTGCGAACCACTATGCACAGTCATTTTCCTCTTCTTATAAGGACACCAATCATTGCATTAGGACCTATCCTAATCCAAAATGACTGCACCCTAGGGATTACATCTGCAGAGAGGCTACTTCCAAATATGGTCACATTCACAGGTACCAGGGGATAGGACTTTCACATATCTTCTGTGGTGGGGGGCGGGGGTCACAAATCCATAACACTGCCTTGTTCCCATTGTTGTACAAATGGGGCTCTTGCTTTTCTTTGTGTACGCATCTCACTGGGTGAGCTATTAAGTTCTTACTGAGTTCTTCTGGTGCCCACTCTCAGCCTCTTGTGTCTTTGCTCAAATGACTTTGCTTTTGGTACCTCTTTCACTTATTTTGTAGTTATTCTGTTTTACCTGTCTTAATTTATTTTTTAATTGGATAGGATTTTCATTCTAATCTCTTGTGTCTTTTGTTCTGGGAGATAATTTCTGAGGGATGATGGAGCTACCAACTTTATGTGACATCTTTAAGCAGGAAATGCCTTGGGTCTTTCTCGTTCTTTATGGGTCATTAACACACTGAACTGAATAAGCAAGGAAGATACTAGCCAGGCGCAGTGGCTCATGCCTGTAATCCTAGCACTTTGGGAGGCCAAGGCAGGCAGATTACGAGGTCAGGAGTTCCAGACCAGCCTGGCCAACATGGTGAAATCCTGTCTCTACTAAAAATACAAAAATTAGCCAGGCGTGGTGGTAGGTGCCTGTAATCCCAGATACTCAGGAGGCTGAGGCAGGAGAATTGCTTGAACCGGGAGGCAGAGGTTGCAGTGAGCTGAGATTGCACCATTGTACTCCAGCCTGGGCAACAAGAGCAAAATTCCCTATTTAAAAAAAAAAAAAAAAAGAATAGAAAGAAAGGTACTATTTTTGGTGCTTATTTCAGTAAGATGGTCTTCTAGTTTCTTAGTCTCAGCCTACCATGCCTGTTTTACCCACACTGTGTCATAGGTAGGAATTAATAGAAGTTACTTATATGGAGACTTAAAAAAAACTTGCATAATGATTATATTGAGCTAGAATGCAATTTGAATTATTTTAAACTTTTGTATTATGGTAACAAAAACATAAAATTTAGCTGCTTTTTTTTGAGACAGTTTTGCTCTGTCACCCAGGCTAAATAAAGTGTAGTGGTGTGATCTTGGCTCACTGCCACCTCTGCCTCTTTGGTTCAACCAATTCTCCTGTATCACCCTCCTGAGTAGCTGGGACTACAGGCATGCATCACCACACCTGGCTCATTTTTTTGTATTTTTAGTAGAGACAGGGTTTCATCATGTTGGCCAGGCTGGTCTCGAACTCCTGACCTCAAGTGATCCCCCGGCCTCAGCCTCCCAAAGTGCTAGGATTACAGGTGTGAGCCACCATACCTGGCCAAAATTTACCATCTTAACCATTTTTTAAGTGTATAGTTTGTTAGTGTTAAGAATATTTGCATTGTTATAAAACAGATCTCCAGAAGATTTTCACCTTGCAAATAGGGAACTTTATACCCATTAAACAGCAACTCCCCTTTAGTCCACTCCCACAGTCCCTGGTAACCACTATTCTATATTTGTTTCTGTAAATTTTATGACATTAGACATTTTACATAAGTGGAACCATACATTGTTTGTCTATTGTGACTGGCTGATTTCACTTAGAATAATGTCCTCAAGGTTTGTTCATGTTGTAGCATTTGACAGAAAGTCTTTCCTTTTTAAGGCTCTAGAATATTCCATTGTATGCATATAATATGTTTAAAAAATTCATTCATCCATTGATGGACATTGGGTTGCTTTCAGCTCTTGGCTATTGTGAAAAGTATTGCTAAGAACATAGGTGCATTAGTTATGGTGCATTAGTTATAGTTTCCAGAGAAACGGAACCAATAAAGTATATAGAAAGAGATATAAAATACATTTCTTAAATGCTCATGCATTTATGGAGGCTGAGAAGTCCCATCATCTGCTGTCTACAAGCTGGAGGCCCAGGAAAACTGGTGATGTCATCCTAGTCCTGAGAACCAGGGGAGGCAAAGGTATAAGTCCTAGTCTGAGTTTGAAGGCCTAAGAACCAGGAGCTCTGATGTTTGAGAGCAGGAGAACATGGATGTCCCAGCTCAAACAGAGAGCAAATTCACCCTTTCTGTACATTTTTGTTTGCTTCAGGCCCTCAACAGATTGTACAATAATATTTTATGAGCTATCTGTGCATCCTTTAGCCTTTTTTTTTTTTTTCTGAGACAGAGTCTCACTGCCACCCAGGCTAAAGTGCAGTGGCACAATCTTGGCTCACTGCCTCCTCCATCTACCAGACTCAATCCGCCTGCCTCGGCCTCCCAGGTAGTTAGGTCTACAGTCACGTACCTGATTTTTGTATTTTTTTTGTGGAGATGGGGTTTCACCAGGTTACCTGGGCTGCTCTCAAACTCGTAGGCTCCAGTGATCCTCCTGCTTCAGCCTCTCAAAGTGCTGGGATTACAGGGGTGAGCCACTGGGCCCCGTCCTAGCCCAGTCATTTGACACATAAACTACTGGATTATACGGTAATTCTATGTTTAATTTTTTGAGGAATCTCCATACTGTTTTCCATAGCAGCTGCAGCATTTTACGTTCCCATCAACAGTGCACAGAGGTTCCAACTTCTCTACATCCTCGTCAACACTTGTGATTTTTCAATTTTTGATAGTAGCCATCCTAATGAGTATGATGCATATTCTATACTTTTATATAATAACCATTGTCATACTGCTTTAACATATGATAATTATAAAGTCAATATTTATTTTTCTCAGTACATAGCAAGTCTGTTCGGGTTGTGTCTTTATCACTATGATGTGTTGAAAAACGTTTCTGATAGTTTTAATTGTTTTTGCTCAGATTGCTTAACGGCCCTGGGTGGGCATTTAAAAAAATAGACATTAAAAAAACTCTAAACCTATTTTGTCAACTTAAGGGACTCATTTCCAGGAATAGCCATTGCTTCTTATATAGGATACAGTATTTTTAAAATTTTCAGTTCTAAAATGTTCCTGGAATCTGCTGATTTACTAAGATTTATTCTTACAATACTTACTACTATGGTCTACTAAATACTTGATTCCATTAAATGTTCGTAACAGGTCTGGCTTTTCAAGTCTCTCCAAGCCTGTGAATTTTCAATTACTACCACTTCAATGTCAATGTGATTCTTCTGTATTGCAGAGTCAGTAGTTACATTCTGCTGAGTAATGAATGTATTTAGCATACAGAACTGCTCAGAATTACAGAACACTTGAAGAATTTCATTTTAACTATATATATATGTATGTATATATATATATATATATATTTGTTTGTTTTTTTCTGAGGATTATAAGAGGTAAATGAGCTACATGAATGATTTTTGGCAGGGGGTTCGCATCTAGAAGGAACCATTTGTTTGCTTTGGAACAACAGTCCTGGGCCACTGTTAAACTAAACATGTGAGAGTCAATATAGTACAGTGTTTAAGAACATAAACTTTAGAGCCCAACTGCCTGGGTTCAATTCTTGACTCTAAAAGCAGTGTGAGGGATGGGCATAGTGGCTCAGGCTTGTAAAGCCAGCACTTTGGGAGGTCAAGGTGGGCAGATCACTTGAGGTTAGGAGTTTGAGACCAGCTTGGTGAACATGGTGAAAACCCATCTCTACTAAAAATATAAAAGTTAGTTGGGCATGATGGCAGGCATCTGTCATCCCAGCTACTCAGGAGGCTGAAACAGGAGAATCTCTTGAACCTAGCAGGTGGAGGTTGCAGAAAGCCAAGATCATGCCACTGTACTCTAGCACGGGCAACAATGTAAGACTCAATTTCAAAAAAAAAAAAAAAAAAGCAGTCCCTTCTGCACTGCCCTAGCAGAGGTTCTCCATGGGAGTCCTGCCCCTGCAGGAAACTTCTGCCTGGACATTCAGGCATTTTTATACATCTTCTGAGGTTGCCAAACCTCAATTCTTGATTTCTGTGTACTTGTAGGTTCAACACCAAGTAGAAGCTGCCTAGGTTTGAGGCTTGCACCCTCTGAAGCCATGGCCCAAACTCTATGTTGGCCCCTTTAAACCATGGCTGAAGTGGCTGGGATGCAGGGAACCAAGTCCCTAGGCTACACACAGCATAGGGACACTGGACCTGGCCCAAGAAACCACTTTTTCCTCTTAGGCCTCCAGTCCTGTGATGGGAGGGGCTACCATGAAGACCTCTAACAAGCCCTGGAGATGCTTTCCCCATTGTCTTGGGGATTAACATTTGGCTTCTTGTTACTTATGCAAATTTCTATAGCCAGCTTGAACTTCTCAGAAAAATGGGATTTTCTTTTCTATTGCATTGTCAGGCCACAAGTTTTCCAAACTTTTATGCTCTGCTTCCCTTCCAAAACTGAATGCCTTTAACAGCACCCAAGTCACCACTTGAATCCTTTGCTGCTTAGAAATTTCTTCTGCCAAATACCCTAAATCATCTCTCTCGAGTTCAAAGTGCCACAGATCTCTAGGGCAGGGACAAAATGCTGCCAGTCTTTTTTAATGAGTCACCTTTGCTCCAGTTCCCAACAAGTTCCTCATCTCCATCTGAGACCATCTCAGCCTGGACCTTATTGTTCACATCACTATCAGCATTTTTGTCAAAGCCATTAAACAAGTCTCTATGAAGTGCCAAACTTTCCCACATTTTCCTATCTTCTTCTGAGCTATCCAAACTGTTCCAGCCTCTGTCTGTTATCCAGTTCCAAAGTCGCTTCCACATTTTCAGATAACTTTTTAGCAGTGCCCCACTCTACTGGTAGCAGTTTACTGTATCAGTCCATTTTCATGCTGCTGATAAAGACGTACCTGAGACTAGGCAATTTACAAAAGAAAGAAGTTTAAGCGGACAGTTCCACATGGCTGGGAAAGCCTCACAATCATGGCAGAAAGCAAGGAAGAGTAAGTCACGTCTTACATGGATGGCAGCAGGCAAAGAGAGAATAAGCTTGTGCAGGGGAACTCCTCTTTTTAAAACCATCAGATCTCATGAGACTTACTCACTATCATGAGAACAGCACAGGAAAGACTTGCCTCTGTGATTCAACTATCTCCCACCAGGTCCCTCCTACAACAAGTGGGAATTCAAGATGAGATTTGGGTGGAGACACAGCCAAACCATATTACCATGTTAGCCAGGCTGGTCTCAAACTCCTGACCTCAAGTGATCTGCTTCCACCTCTGTGTCTGTGACATACAGGCTGAGATACAGCAGCCATGTCGGTCATTCCCTTCATATTCCCAACCCCTTCCCCCAGACCTCAGCTAGTCACCTCTGAAGAGATATCTCCATTTTCTTGTGAAAGAACAAAGATATGTCAAGTGATTTTGTGTGGCTAACAGGAGGCCTGGGAAATCAAGTGGAAAATAAGAGCCCTGTTTAATAAATAGGATTGTGCTGTGAGAAGAAAAAAGGCTTTGGAGTTATAGACTGAGCTTCTAATCCAGGTTGTAGGACTTAGGAGGTAGGTGATCGTAGGAAAGTGACTTAACCTCTCTGAACCTCATTTTCCCCATCTGTAAGATGGAGATAATATTACCTTCAAGGCTGACGTGAGGATTAAATATACTCTATGTAAAATGCTAGGTACAAAGTAGACCCTCAATTAATCATAGTTTTTCTCATGATTAGCTAAAGACAGGGATCTGACCTAATTTTATTTTAGCTAGCTTGGTATTTCCTGTCTACAGCAATGAGGTAAAAACTAGAAATACTAAGATTTTAAAAAATAAATACAGATTCTATTCAGGGTCTCAGGGATCATAGAATAATAGAGAATCTAAATTTTTAGAAAATCATCAATTATATCAAATTATTAATAAAATCACTTACAATGAAACAAGTAAGTTTTGATGTTAGTTGAGTAGTAGTATAAAATATGATTTAAATTTTAGGGGTGGAAACTATCTTCTTTAGGATTCCCGGAAACAGCTGCTCTGGTGTGGTGCACACAGGAAGTACTGAAAAATGCTTGTTAGGTATTTTACAAAAGCTCACTTAATATATACTTATATGTACATGCATTTTTATAGCTGTTGTTTTTGTATCTCTGAGAATGAATCTTTAAAGAAAAAACATAGTTAAACAACTTTTGCTAGGATTGCCAAGACTAGGTTGGACCACTGATTCATTCTTCATCATTGTCAATAACTCTTAGTACTTATAAAACAAGTGAGACTGGGGAGGCAAAAAGATGGGAAGGAAGTAAATAACAGTGTGAACTGAAGTTCTGTTAGCTTTTTGCTTTTTTTAAGTTATGCTTTTGAAAAAGGGTTTTATTTTTTTCTACTTGTGTTTTAATTTTCCTTAATAAACATATTGGCTGTATACTTATAAACCCTAATTCTTCCCTCCAGTGCATGGATGTACAAGCATGTATGTATACTGTCGACACCCATATAACCTTACAAGATGCATTCTGGGCTAGGCTGCAGCAAACCTAAAACATTATGTATAGGACTGATGGATGAAATGAGAAAGTCCTCATTTAATCATCCTCTTTGAACTTAAGTAACTGTGTGTTAGAGCAAGATCTGAAGAAGTTTGGTTTTTGCATCCTATACTTATACAAACCAACCTTATGACCCATCATCTTGTCCATAGTCTTGAATTTTGATATTGGTTAAAGATTCCAAAAACTATGTGAAATTATTAATGTATTTTTTTTTTTTTGAGACAGGGTCTCACTCTGTCATCCAGGCTGGAATGCAGTGGCACTATCTCAGCTCACTGCAACCACTGGGTTCAAGCGATTTTCCCACCTCAGCCTTCCAAGGAGCTGGGATTACAGGTGTATCACCACACCCAGCTCTTTTTTTTTTTTTTTTTTTTTTTTTTTGTATTTTTTGTAGAGAAAGAGTTTCACCATGTTGGCCAGGCTGGTCTCAAACTCCTAACCCCAAGTGATTCACCCACCTTGGCCTCTCAAAGTGCTGAGATTGCAGGTGTGGGTCACTATGCCCAGCCAATGATGAACATTTGTTATCCCATAGTTTGTGGGTCAAGAATTTGGGGCAATCTTAGGTGGTTCAGGGTTCCCTCAGGGTCTTTCATGAGGTCGCAGTCAAGATGTTGGCCAGGGTTGTAGACATCTGAAGGCTTGACTGGAGCTGAAGGACCCAGTTCCTAAGTGGTTCACTCTCACTGTTGGCAAGTTGCTGCTGGATGTTGGTAGGAGGCCTCAGTTCCTCACCACATGGGCCTCTTCATGGGGGTGCTTGTATGTCTTCATGACATGCCAACTGGCTTCCCTCAGATCAAATGATCCAAGATAGATCCAAGGACAGAAGCTGCAATGTGTTTTATGAGCTAGCCTGAGAAGTCATACTTCATCATTTCTACAATATCCTATCAGTTACACAGTTCAGGCCTATTTCCTGTGGGAAGGGTCTACACAAGAGCATAAAGACCACCAGACAAGAGTCATCTTAGGGACCCTCTTAGAAGCTGGCTGCCACACTTCTGCAAAGTTTGATCCAAAAATATCACCCTTTCACTCCTGTGGAGTAGAAATGGGGGGGGCAATATGGGGGGATTTCCTTCTCTTCTGAGACAAATGTTTTCAACTTTCAGCTGCTTCTTTTGGTATACCTACTTTTGATATAAATTTTTCTCATTCCTTCACTTTTTCTCACCTCTTGCCCAAGTCATTATGCCTGTTTCAAAAATGCTATCCCTATTTTTATTCAAGTTCTAACCTGCTTGGATTTGTGCATAAATAAAAGTATCAGATGCTGATGAAAGGACTGTGATGCCCTTTTATAAATAAAACATTTTAGTTTCAGGGAACAATTTCTCTGGCATAATACCTAAAACAAAACATTTACGAACTAGACAATGTTTAAAATAAGGATGTACAATTGGTTCACCACAGAAAGAGCTAAAATGTATTATCTATATAATAAAAACATTTGAGCATCAGCTGGTGATGTGGTTTGGCTGTGTCCTCACCCAAACCCCATCTTGAACTCCCATGCATTGTGGGAGGGACCTGGTGGGAGATCATTGAATCATGGGGGCAAGTCTTTCCTGTGCTGTTCTCATGATAGTGAATAAGTCTCATGATAGTTTTATAAAGAGGGATTTCCCTGCACAAGCTCTCTCTTTGCCTGCTGCCATCCATGTAAGATGTGACTTGCTCTTCCTTGCCTTCCTCCATGATTATGAGGCCTCCCCAGCCACGTGGAACTGTAAGTCCAACAAACCTCTTTCTTTTGTAAATTGCCCAGTCTCAGGTATGTCTTTATCAGCAGCATGGAAACAGACTGACACAGCTGGGCACAGTGGCTAGTGCCTGTAATCCCAGCTACTTGGGAGGCTGAGGGTGGGAGGATCACTTGAGGCCAGGCATTCAAGGCTGCAATGAGCTATGATTGGCCACTGCATTCCAGCTTAGCTGGGGTGACAGAGTGAAGACACTGTCTCTTAAAAACAACAACAACAACAAAAATCCAGGACATTTGCATTTGAGCATCAAGTGCTATGTGATACATTATGAAGTCCTATCTATTAGACATGATTTACTAGTCAGATTTATTAGCTACCACCTAGGGAGGAGCCAAAATGAATACAGATATTTGTAAAGACAGTCTGATGATAGAATATTAATAAAAAGAAGACCTACTGGATCTCCATGCTGATCTTCTAGTAGATTCACGTTTGCCAACTCTATTGGGCTGCATGCTGCCCCCAGTGACCTGAAGGACCCAGCTGGTGATGATGCTGTCCAGAATCCATGGAGCCAGGGCTGCCTGCTCTGAGGGCTGTCTGTGAATCAAGCAGTGAAGGAAGGGTCACATCTTGCTTTAACAGATTTTCAGGCTCCTTCTAACTCTGCTAGTCATTTATCACTGTTTCTAGGGACAGCTTCCCTCTCATATCACTTCTAAGTTTTTATTCCCTTAGAATTACTGTGAACCAGGAAACAAAATAACCAAGCATATTTCTGTCTAAAATGGATATTAATACTATTGATAAAATGATAAATTTAATACTGAAATGGTAGTGTTCAATGTTCAATGAATGCAGACACTGGGACCACCTGGGATCCATCCAGCTGCTGGGTGGAGGGAGTCCTATGCCGGGTGGGTCATGATAGAAGAACGGTGAGTTAACCCAGTTAAAATGCTGACCTGCTAGTACTGTTTCATATGCAGGGTAACCCCAAGGGAAGCCTCACCAGGTATTCCAAGAAAGCCCCTACCTGGTCTGTGAGTGGGAGTGGGGGATGGTAAGAGTAACCTCTGGACTCAGTTCAGCTCCTGCATTTACCAGCTATGTGACCTTGAGCAGATTACATCATCTCTCAAAGACTTAGTTTTTGTTTGTTTTGAAATTTAAAACAATGGTACCTAGCATGTAAGGTTGTAAAGATTAATGAAAAAATATGGCCAGGTATGGTGGCTCATGCCTGTAATCACAGCACTTTGGGAGGCTAAGGTGGGCAGATCACTTGTGGTCAGGAGTTTGAGACCAGCCTGGCCAACATGGTGAAACCTCGTCTCTACTGAAATACAAATAGCCGGGTGTCATGGTGGGTGCCTGTAATTCCAGCTACTTGGGAGGCTGAAGCAGAAGAATTGCTGGAACCTGGGAGGCAGAAATGGCAGTGAGCCAAGATTGTGCCACTGCACTCCAGCCTGGGTGACAGAAAAGTCTTGTCTCAAAAAAAAAAAAAAAAAGTGCATAAGGTGCTTAGCACACTGCCTGGCACACAATAAGCATTCAAATGTCTACTGGTCTACTGCCATTTGTTAAAAAACACATACACATATCTTGGATCTTTGCTGTATCTCACATTGAGTGCCCCCCTTTTTCTTTTTAAATTGGTAAGACACTTTAAAATGAGAATTCTCACTTTTTTCAGCAAGGGTTTTTTTTTTTTTTTTTTTTCAAGCTTTTTGGTTGCAGAACAGCAGGAATGAGACTCGACTAAGGAATAGCACTTAGCATATGATTATGAGATAGAATTATTCATATGTACACACAGTGAAGGCTCTAGGGCTTTGGAAGCTGTGGGTTAGTATGAGAGGTGTTCCTTTAAGAGTTAAACTTTGACCTGAGTTTAAAGGGCTGGAAAGGTCAGGAATAAGTTCGAGGACATGGAGAATTTGAGGCAAAAAACACACAATGAAGGAAGATAATCACCTAAATAACTTGGATAACAACTAGGCAGGGGATGAGATTAGGTGTTTGTTAGTGGGGAAACATTCAGAGAAAGAACCACATCCTCTGTAGCTTAAGCAAAAATGGGACTTGCTTAGCTCACGCAAGTGAAATCCAGGCTAATCTTGGCTCCAGGTAGGGCTGGATTCAGGGCGCAGATGTTGTGGTCAGGGAAGCCCTCCTTCCCCTCCCGCTTTCTTCCTGGTAGGGTCTCTCAAGTAGTGGGCAAGACTCAGTGACTAGGGAGAAAGCTTTTTCTGAGAACCCCAGTAGCTTTCAGAGAGGTGTCTGGCCTAACCTGGGTCACAAGTCCAACCTTCTCCCAGTCATTGTGGCCATGGTGGGATTGGGGTGCACTGGGCAGATCAGCTAGCCAAACTACATGGGATTGGCTCACCACCACCCAGAGGAGTTCTACTCCCAAAGACAGGGCAGAGGATGGTGAGCAGGAGCAAGGACATATCCACAGCAGGTAGTGCTCTGCCTAACTTCCCAACCATCTGCCAACACCCCATGGGCAAACGTACCTTCTGCTACTGCTCGACACCAGCGTCCAAGTCAGCCAACAGGACCCCCCTGAAGTGACTACAGAGTCGCATGATCAAATGAGTTCCTGGAAACTCCATCTTACAGGGGTAGTTGTCAAGAAGACTAAATGTAGACTGTTCCTTTTTACCAAGAGGTTTGAAGCAAGGGCAGAGTTCCAGAATACAGGGTCAGCAGAGTGAAGAGTGGAGTAAGGGTATTGCTTAGGCTATATTCAATGAATGCAGCCACTGGGACCACCTGGGAAACCAGCTGCAGGTTGGCGAGTGCCTCGTGCTGGGTAGTTGGTGGTAGGAGAGTTGTGAATTAGCCTAATTAACGTGCTGACCTGAGTTATGTATGGAGCTTTATTTCTAGTGTCCTTCCCCTGTATCATATGTAGTCTTCAGTTTAGTGGAATATTATTCTTTTTCACTAGTAGAAAAATCTCATGAATATTTTGAGAGACTTGCTTGTTTACAGTAGGAAGAAGCACACATCCTGTGCTTGACATGTGTCCTTCATTCTGAGTGAGGAGGCCCGTGGGGCTGGGGCATGAACCAGTGGAGAGAAAGAGCGCAGATTACTAGAATGCTTTAGAAACCCTTTTCTGCTTCAGATAAGTGGCTAATTAAATTTGGGGCTGGTTAATGGAAAAGGGCCAATTATGGAAACGAGCATCTGTTGATCACACTTTGCTTCAGATGCTCGGCTCCTTGCTAGAGCCGTGTTGCAAAGAAAGCAGGGAACTGCCGCTAGCACCAAGACAAGCAGGCGTGGTGGGAAGAGTGATTCATTATGTTTACTTTCAGGTTTCCGTCTTGTAAAAAGATTAATTCAGTAGAACTCGAATTCCAGAGAAAAATGGACTATTTATTGTGTTCGATTCAGGCTTAGGCACAGCAGGTGGATTTTCCAAATTGCCTCATCTGACATTTCCTAGAAATGTAAGCTAACATTATGCCAATTTTTGGCAACTGGAAAGTTATATTTGAACATTCTACAAGTCAGTTGGCAGGACTGGGGATTTCAAACATTTAGCCATCTCTCTTGAGCTTGATTTTGTCAAGTGATTTTTAACTGTGAGACGGTCCTTTTTTAGACCTGGAAATAGTCTCAGAAAACTTAAGTCATTTGCCAAAGATCAGTGAATAATACCTACATTAGAGCCAGGAATTGCAGAATATTGATTAGAATTCAGTTCTCTTCTATCTTGGAGTCACTTGTGGCAAGTGACCATTATTTATGATGTGTGTAATTTTGTTTAGCACATGAAGTGAAGCTTTTTTAAAAAATAGTTTATTTACTTTATTTGTAGAATAGAGATGATGTCTTGCTATGTTGCCCAGGCTGATCTTAAACTCCTAGGCTCAAGCAATTCTCCTGCCTTGACCTCCCAAAGTGCTGGGATTACAGGTGTGAGCTACAGTGCCTGGCCATGTGAAGCTTCTTTTTTTTCTTTTTTTGAAACCGAGTGTCAATCTTGTTGCCCAAGTTGGAGTGCAATGGTGTGATCTCAGCTCACCGCAACCTCCACCTCCCGGGTTCAGGCAATTCTCCTGCCTCAGCCTCCCAAGTAGCTGGGATTACAGGCATGCATACCCTGCCCAGCTAATTTTATGTTTTTAGTGGAGAATGGGTTTCTTCACGTTGGACAAGCTGGTCTCGAACTCCTCACCTCAGGTAATCCACCTGCCTCGGCCTCCCAAAGTGCTGAGATTACAGGGATGAGCCACCATGCCCAGCCCTCGTGAAGCTGCTTAACAAATATCTTGTCCTCCTGGTTTTTTCCACTGGAACCTCTAGCTCTTGCTTACTGTGGTGTCTGCCTTTGGTAAGGCCCTTGCCACAAGTGAGCGTGGAAAGCTGCAAATCACGTTTTCTTCTGGATGTACACTTTTCTGCTGCATTGGGCGGATCCAACAGGCAAATCCACTTTTCAACAATAATACCATATTCAAGGTAATAACGTCTTCTGATCTTTTCAATTGGAAATGGTAAACCTAAGCAAATTGAATCCAAGCAAATACCATCAGTTAATTATTTCTTAATTGTTAGGCATGCCTGGTCTTCCCCAGTTGTCTCTAAGATACCATTTTATTTCCCTATTTTAACATGTTTTTCTCTACTCCTTTGGAGTTTCTCTAGTAAATAATCTTTAGGTTATTCTTGAGTGTTTTTGCTTGTTTGTTTTCATAGATATCGTAGATTTTCCCTATATTACTCTATATCTTTGGGGCTATTTACTGTAACTGTAGTCCTTTTGCGATCATAGAATTTCTGGTATTTGAAGATAATGTTTAGATAGACAAAATGCAGGCATTTTCTGGGTGGGCAGTGAGGGGTTATAGATGAGACAAGACAGTGGGTGAATTTGGATTTAGACTTCTTTATTTAGGGGGCCTCTGGGACACCCAGGTGGATATGGCCAAAATACACTTGGAAATGGTCTGCAACACAGAAGAGAGTTCAGGGCTAGAGATAGATCTTTGGAATTGCTAACTTATAAGTAATATGTGAAACTGTGAGAATAGATGTAACATCCAAAGGAGGAAGCATAAGTTGAAAGAAGGTTGGTAGTAAGTGGTGGGTAGAGAAAGATGATGTGAGTGGCCATAGAAACGAGATTTGGGGAAGAGTGCTATTTTGGAAGTCCAGGCCAAGGTTGAGATAAGAGTCTGGCTATCAGGTAGTCATTGGCCTCAAAAAGTAATTTTGTGAGGCCATGCACGGTGGCTCACACTTGTAATCCCAGCACTTTGGGAATCTGAGGCAGGTGGATCACTTGAGGTCAGGAGTTCAAGACCAGCCTGGCCAACATGGTAAAACCCCATCTCTATTAAAAATACAAAAATTAGCCAGGCATGGTAGCACATGCCTGTAATCCCAGATACTCGGGAGGCTGAGGCAGGAGAATCGCTTGAGCCTGGGAGGTAGAGGTTTCAGTGAGCCAAGATAGTGCCACTGCATTCCAGCTTGGGTGACACAGTGAGACTCCATCTCAAAAAAAAAAAAAGCAATTTGTGGAGTCGAGCAACTGAAAGCCATACTCCAGTGGGTTGAGGCACCAATAGCTGCTCAGGGAGATTGGCAGTGAGAAGGTGAGTAGACCGAGCAGTTTTTCATGATGGAGTGTTGACCATGTTTCTTAGAGAGAAAAGGAAGAGAGGGATTAGTGAAAAGGGAAAGAGTAAAGAAAGAAGAGAGTGGGGCCTATTGATGGCTTGAGGTTTTAGGGAAGTGGGGATAGCATCAGGAGAGCAGTGGTTAGTCTAGGAGGAAGGTACACATTCCTTCAGCTGGAACAAAGAATGCAAGTGAAAATATAAGCCGGACTGGGTGCAGTGGCTCACACCTGCAATCCCAAAACTTTGGGAGGCCAAGGTGAGTGGATCACCTGAGGTCAGGAGTTTAAGACCAGCCTGATCAAGATAGTTCAAGACCAGCCTGAACAAGAGGTTGAAACCTGTCTCTACTATAAACACAAAAACTAGCTGGGCGTGGTGGTGGGTGCCTGTAATCCCAGCTACTCTGAAGGCTGAGATAGGAGAATTGCTTGAACTCAGGAGGCAGAGGTTGCAGTGAGCTGAGATTGCACCATTGTGCTCCAGCCTGGACAACAGAGCAAGAATTCATCTTAAAAAAAAAAAAAAAAACAAAACAAAACAAGACCAGTCTGGCCAACATGATGAAACCCTGTCTCTGGAAAAAAAAAAAAAAAAAAAATTAGCTGGGCATGGTGGCGCATGCCTGTATTCCCAGCTATCCAGAAAGCTGAGATGGGAGGGTCGCTTGAGCCCAGGAGGTCAAGGGTGCAGTGAGCCAAGATGGCAGCCACTGCACTCCAGAGTGAGACCTTGTCTCAAAAAAAAGAAAAGAAAAAGAAAAAATATAAGTTGGGAGGTAGAAAAAATGGTGAGAGAGTTATCCTGATGCCCTCTTCTTTCTCAATGAAGCAGAAGGCTGGCTCACTACCTGAGTGTGAAAGGAGTTTGGGAGCATCTTTATAAACTAAAATATATGATGCACCTAGCTTTTGTGGACCCCATATATTACATTTCCTTCTTTTGTAGACAGAGCCTTGCTCTATCACCCAGGCTGGAGTGCAGTGGCGTGATCTCAGGTCACTGCAACCTTTGCCACCTGGGTTCAAGCGATTCTCGTGCCTCAGCCTCTGATCCCTGAGTAGCTGGGATCACAGGTGCCTGCCACCATACCCAGCTAATTTTTGTATTTTTAGTAGAGACAGGGTTTCAGCGTGTTGCCAGGCTGGTCTTGAATCTTGACCTCAGGTGATCCACCTGCCTTGGCCTCCCAAATGTCGGGATTATAGGCGTGAGCCACCAGCTGTAAATTTCCATTTTGGAATCTAAGTCATTTTTCACTTTCTTCTGAACCCAAAAAACATCACGTGTAAGAGCCAAGAGCTTATACCAAAAGTCATGGAAGTGTTAAGGTCTCAGTCCTGCTTGGAAAACTCACCCTGGGAATTTCTAACCAGTTGAGGATTTGCCTTCAGATGTACCACTTGGTCTAATAAATTAAATCTATGCCAATCTATGCAGGTTTTATTGATGTGAAGATTGATGGCCGAGTAATTTATACCTTCACTAACCTGATAAGTTGACTCACTCTTTGAGAATGTTGTATCTTCTATGGAGAGAGAGAGTGAGAACTCCTTGGGGTAGGGAGGTCCCCTGAGAACTGTTAGTGTTCCTGATGTAATAATACGCCTGAAAGCCTTTTATTATGGACTGAGTGTGACAGTTAAGAAACGGAAAGAAAGAAATGTGAGTCACATCAAATCTCCATTCCAAGTCCTGTAGCCATTGTCAATCATATTCAGGAGAACGTTAAGAACTTAAATATTATATAGTTTATTTATATTTTATATAATATTTATAAATGCTATATACTTTAGCTTCACCTCTGATGGAAAAAGAGACATGTATAGTTTCACTTACCTCTTCTATTTTAATATGCTTGCACTTAATGAGGCAGAAACACCTTAGCAGAGTGATTGGCCTTGAAGAAGGGGACAGGGGAGGGGTTGTCGGCTTCTGCAGCGGTGGAGCCTTCGGGATTTAGAATTTTTCTCTGTTTTCCTTTGGGATGTCTTACCTTTGCTCCACGTTTCCCATTTCAGAGCGTAACGTGGAGCAGACCCAGGGCAGGCTCACCCCACACGGGCACAGAATTCTGCAGGAGCTTGCCTGTGCTTGTCCTGGCTCCACACCACTCCTCAGGATTAGGTAGAAAGTAGCTTTCCAAACCTCAGGTATGACCAGCCAGAACCTGTTTATTGCTGGCCACCGGACAACTTTGAGGCCACTGGTACTGTGGCTCCCAAGATCCTGCTAATGAGCATGTTCAGTTACACACAGGCTGGGGATGGAGGACAGGAGTACAACCTAGAAGGACTTTGAATTTCCTTTGGCTGAACTAACAACATAAGACCCTTAAATACAGAGCAAGCTAAGTAACAAAGTGAAGGAAAATTAAAACAAGCAGCATTGGAAAGATTTTGCCTTTACTTAAAATTCCCCAACATTTTTCTTTTAAAAGAAAATTAGCGAATCAGCTGTTAGTGGTGATTTATGGCTTATAAATACTTTCTAAGCTGTTGTGGCACTTCCTGTTGCACAAATGGCAGGTTTGAATGTGCCTTTAGACCTCATCTACTGTTTCCCTTTCCAGAGCATTTGTCTCCTCCATCATTTCTGGATCCTGATAAACCTCTAGAAAAAAAGGAGATACTTTTGTGAGACACAGATCCCAAGGCTCCCCCTAGTCCAGTGCTGCCATGTAAGAGAAGACCCCTTTCCTGCCTGGACCTATGCCACAGGCTGTATCTGTTCACCACACTCATCACCCAAAGCTGGAGCAGCAGCAAGGCGCAATCACAGGTGTGGGGTGATGTGTCCCCACCATTGTCGTGATCCTCTGGACATATCTTCCTCCTGTACACTAGAACAGATTTGGAGACAGTCTATGAATGTCTTTTTCCCCCCTGTTTTTATCAAGTGTTCTCTGTTTTCCACTGAATCTTCAAACACAGCTTGTGTCTTATTTTCTGTTGGATGTATCAAGAATAGTATTTTCCCACTTCTAAGGAGCTTAAAAAATAGGCCAGATTTCTGTTTTTGTTTTGTTTTGTTTTGTTTTTTGAGAATGTACTTCTGCCTATAAGTAGGAAGATGAAAATAGCCTTCTAAATCTGTGGTCTTTATCTTTCCTCTTAACTTCCCCAGGAAGCCAACAGCACCCATGTGCCTCAGGGTGGAGGTAAGAATGACAGATGAAGTATAAAAGGTAGTTCAAACTTAGGTGTCTGGCATGTCTTTTGGGAATTGCTATAGAAATCTAATCAGAGAAAGCAATCCAAGGCCAATGGGCAGGGCCAAGTACTGGGCAGGAATCAGGGTCAAGGGTTACAAATTCATCTGACAGTGAAATTATGAGCTTGCATAAAACTTTTATAGGGCTCAATCCTGGGAAATAGGTGAGTACCTTTACAAGGTAGTTAACTGAAAGCTAGAGTTTTCAAAACTTTTACACTCTTTCCTTTTCCTTAAGTGGTTGGGAATGTGATGGACATTTGTTAGGTGTGTCTATTTTTTGTTCAGCTTCCCTTCTTGCAATCATAGTTTTGGGGTGACACAGGATTCTACACTGTATTCAGGGGCAACCCCTTCCCTCTATTCAGGGACATCCAGGGTAAGGTGCAGGACTCAAGCTCAGCCATTCAGAGCCTCCTTTCTGGAACTTGAATAAGAAAGGAAGCAGAGGGTGAAAAATAATTTAGAGTCCACTAGTGGTGGCAGTGTCACCTACAGGCGGTAGTGAGGTGCTGGCAGGGCAGACTGTCCCGTGGAATGACCTGGACCACGCTCCTCAGTGCCCATTCTCTCCTGGTTTCCAGCCCTTTTCCTGATCCTTGTTCTCTAGCCTTCCCTCCATCTTGCGAACTATTCAGTATCCTTCTACTACATTCCCGCTTAAATCAAATTAGCCAGGGCTGGCTTCTGTTGCTTGCAACCAATAATTATATTGGACCATCTGATGTTCCTGTCCTCAAATCTGAAGAGGTGTTTTCAGTGTTGCTAGCTGGACTCTACTTATAACGGTCTGGAAGCAAGCATGGTATGTCCCTCTATGTGAAAAGAGCTGTACTTGGAGATTTTAAGGCCAATCTAGAGTCTAGGGTTTCCAGCATGTTTCCCAAGTGAACACAACTAATTTGATGTAGAGAAAAATTCCACTAAGTATGGACTCCAAATAGTCCATGTTTGTAGGTATGAAACCCAAGCCACAAACCTAGGTGGCAAGAGATGGTGAGTTTCTTCATGTATTTAAATCAACTTAATTTCGACTTTGCCTTTTCCTATTTAGCAAGAAGGAAATATACTCCCAGGCACACCTGATTTCCCGCAGAGCCTCCTCACCCCAAAAGTTGCTTGGAAACCAAGTGTCTCTAGTTCCACCATGTGGGGAGGCCCTCTGGTCATCGATCACCAAAGTGCATTGGTGGCTGCAGACATATCCATTGTCCTGGCCGGTGTGGTCCCTTCAAACCTAGTGGCTCTGTTTCTCCCCCTGCAGTGTTTGAACAATGGGAATCTCTAGCAAGGCTGTTTCTAGAGTTGTCTCCTTAGGTGTGCCACAAAATGAAGCCTTTAAGATTTGATCACCTCCTTAAGGCACAATTAGTGTGCTTAGTGAAGAGGGCTCTAGTCCCAGATGCTTGAGGAACCTACAGATTTCTGTCCCTCTTTCTCGTTTCCAGGAGTCTTTTAGTCTGATGAACATCTCGATTTTTTCATAGCTCCCTTACAGGATTCCCCATACCTGCCTAATAAATTAATTAATGGTTTAAGCTTGGGAAAACAAAATTCAAGAAGGGAAATGTCCTGCAGGCAGCTTTTCCTTTCTGCCTTGCCACAAACCTGCTTTGAGGCAAAGATGCACAGAGCCTGTTCCTCGTTCAAACGCGAGAAGGGAGTGGGGTCACTACACAGGGTGGGAAGAAAATTTTAAAAAATTAACCAATTTTTAAAAAGTCTTGTCAACGACGTCTAAAGTTAATGAGGGGAAAAATAAAACAGCAGTTCTGAAAGGCTATCGGCTGCCAAAGAGAAGGATGAGTTGAATTCGTATTTGGTGTCATCATCGTCTGTGATTCCTTAAAGTTTGTTTCTCTCTTTCTTGTTTTGAGACAGAGTCTCGCTCTGTCACTCAGGCTGAAGTGCAGTGGCACAATCTTGGCTCACTGCAGCCTCTGCCTCCCAGGTTCAAGCCATGAGGTAGAGACCTCAGCCTCCCTAGTAGCTGAGACTACAGATGCACGCCACCACACCCAGCTAATTTTTATATTTTTAGTAGAAATGGATTTTTGCCTTGTTGGCCAGGCTGGTCTCCAACTCCTGGCCCCAAGTGATCTGCCCACCTCGGTCTGCTGGGATTACAGGCGTAAGCCACTGTGCCCGGCCTCTGTAAAGTTTCATAAGAGATGCGATCTCATTTCTAAGCTACTCTGGTATGAATGTCACTCCCTCTTTTCTCATCCTAACTTTTTCAAGTCAGGAATGAGAAGTATTTCTTGTTTGCATTCTGCAAATCAAGTCAGCAGTTCCATCTCTAATTAATATGGGACTTCTCCTCCACTGAAAACAAATATTTGTGTTACAAATGAAAGAGCATACCATCCACAGTCCAGCTTCTTACTCAGTCCCTGTTCCAGCTGCTGCTTTAAATAGAATCCACTTGCTATAGACTTGGATAGCAAGATTGCTTTGGTGAGATATCTCTGTCAGCATGTGAGCCTAATAATTCACTGATACATTTAAAATAAGTATATGCTAAAATTTTTTGTTCATTGTAAATGCTGATTCCAAGCAGCAAAGAATTCACATTTTGGGAATTTAAAAGCCTAATTCATTCCATACATCTGAGGCCAGATCCTGGTAGAATTGATGTCTCACTAGAAGAGGCAGTTGAAAGGAAGAGTTGGGTCTGCATAAACTCATAACGATTGTTGATTTTGAGTTACAGAAACCCTGGCTCAAATGGGCTTAGACGAGAGAGTGACTTACTGTCCCGATTAACAAGGCCAGAGATAGATTGGTTCCAGTGCTAGGATTACAGGTGCAAGCCACTGCACCCTGCCTCCATTCATTCATTTATTCATTCACTCAATATACATTTATTGAGTATGTACCATATGTCAGCTTATTGGGGGCATAGTGACATCATGGAAGACCTCCTATGCCCACAGATATTGCCCATCCTTCCTCTCTGCCATCTCTGTGGCTTCTCATGACCAAGGCATTTCCAGGCATCAAATCATAGCAAGATTTTGAGCCAGAGGAAAGCAGAGGTTTCTTTTTACCTGTCTCTTCTTAATAGCAAGAGAATTTCTCCCAAACTGTGCACCCTGCCCCAGCAAATTTCCTCTCATGCCTCATTGGTCAGAATTGAATCAACACCATATGCTCAGGGCTTGACTCAGGGTGGCCTTCCAGAGCATGGCCTCATGGGGACCAAAGCTCGGCTTTCCCAGGGAAGGAAGGGAAATTCAGGCAGGCAGGCAGCAATGTACATCATGCCACTTTATCCCTCAGAAGCTTATACACGGTCTGTAAATATTCTTTACACACTTCCTGCTCCTGTTTTTCTTGAGACTCTCTTCATATTCCCTGGGCTCCAGAGTTGCTTCAGCTGCCCCTATCCCTCTGCTAACAGCCTTAGGTATCTTCTCTTTCCAATTCTCACCCCATCAGATATGCTGCCCCAACTGCATGTCCCTACCAGCCTTCTTTTTTTTTTTAAGATGGAGTCTTGCTCT
>PVKP010030515.1:0-15000 GCA_004027715.1 Plecturocebus donacophilus
GCTGAGGCAGGAGAATCACTTGAACCTGGGAGGTGGAGGTTGCAGTGAGCCAAGATCATGCCATTGCACTGGAGCCTGGCTGACAGAGCAAGACTCTGTCTCAAAAAAAAAGGAAAAAGGTGGGTGGTGGGGTGGGTTGGGGGGAACTGTACTGTCCCCGTTTTAAAGGATATGAAAGAACATGAAGTTGATAATGTCAGTAGAAGAACTAATCTTGAAGAGAAGAAACAAGTCATGCCCTGAGACCAAAGGAAAGAAAATAATCATATGTGTAAATAAAGGTAAGATCATAGCTTTATTAAATTTATTGAAGTTTAATAATTACCTTAAGCTCAGTAAACAATTATAAGCATTTTTTATTTATTTGCTTTTTAATCATCAAAACAATCCTATGAAGTAAACACTGTTATTATCCTCATTTTACAGCTAAGGAAACTTTACAAGAGGGCCAGAAATTCAAGGAGTTCATGCTGGCTCACTCCAATGTATTCAGTCAAGTGGCATGTTCACCTAGAAGGAAGGAGCAAGAAACACTAGGGCTTGTGGCTTAGATAAACCAGTTTCTCAGCCTCAATACTATTGACATTTGGGCCCAGATAATTCTTTGTTGTCCTGTACATTGTTTCACATTTAGCACCATCCCTAGCCTCTATTCACTACATGCTGGTATCACACGCATACACACCCACTGCCATGACCATCAAAAATGTCACCAATGCCAAATGTCCCTGAGGGGCAAAATCATCCCTGATTGAGAACCACCGGGAAAGATGTACAGAAGATGATGTACAGCATGTGCAGATATGCAGCATGATGAAGCAGAGGACCTAGCTCTTTATTAAGAAGAGAAATGAAATAATAAGATTCTGGGACTGCATTTGGAAGAAAAGGATAATATCACAAGTTTGTTTTCTGATTCTGTATAAGGCAAAGTGAGTGAAGCAAAAAGTCTTGGATACACAGAATCCAGTGAAATCGACGCATATTTTATGTAATTAAGACTGGCACCTGTGATCACTTAGGCCTCAGCAATAAATCATCAACGTCCATAACAAAAGTGTGATATCCACAGTATGTGGTTATCCTCCCATTTTCTGTGGCATGCACTTCATAAATCCCAAGGAGTATGAGTTTAATGATAAATGTCACTATACTAACTGTATGTTTTTCTGGACTCAGATCTTTACCTTCACATCCATCATTTAATTCAAGTATGCCAAATAGAAACTGACAAAATATTAAATATTATTTGTTTTCTCTTACTGAATTTAATTCCATCCCTTCACAAGAAAAAGATGACAAAAACCAGTGTCCCCAGCCCCTTTTCAAATACACTTATACCCACAACTGCACTCCTATGCTGCTGCCAGAATTTATAGTCTTTTAAAGAAGATTAAAGTAAAACAAAGACTGAAACAAAGACTGACTTTTTTCTTAACCCTGGTGGGTCAACTGGTTAAATGTACAGCTGTGGAATTGAGGATTCTCCCAAAATACAAGAGTAAATATTTATATGGTCATTTTTTAAGCTCAGTGACAATTCTATACCATAGAGCATAGTATAGTATAGTATAGTATAGTATAGTATAGTATAGTATAGTATAGTATAGTATAATATAGTGTAGTATAGTATAGTAATTGCTATAGTGTCAGGTTAAACTGAAAATATGTGGTTGTAATTAATGTGTGGGAATCAGAGCACTATTCTCTGTATCAGACAAATGGCAAGAGCATGCACAGGAAAGCCGGGCACTTGCCCGGAGGCTGGGCCTTCTAAAGCAAGCTCCTGTGCAGGCAGGCCTCGTTTCCCAAGCTATGGGACACCCTTGGAGAGAGCTCCAGGTGAGCCTTCACCGGCGCCAAGGAGACCCTTGGAATCCCCAAGAGCTAACCGAATTTGGACACAGCCCACTGGAAATTGATTCACTGCAGAGAACAGGAGGGTTATTAACTTTGCAGTAATGCGACCAGGCCTTTTGCATTTTCGGTTGAGGGCACCACCTAGGCAATATGGTAAAGTTTTATTATTTCTCGGTAGCAGCTCACTAATAGAAACCCAATGTGAGGAAAGCCTTCCAAAATAGGGGTCATTTCAGTGAAGTAGCGCCATGGAAAAACTGTCTGAGTCCCAAGGGGAGCTTGGAAAGGGCTGAGGGGTCTTCTCCTCTCCACCTGCGGCCCAGGTGCCCTGGGCCCACCTTCTCCTCCTGGCCCAGAGGGATGCCCAAGCCTTCCATTCCTTTCTGTAGCTCACTGATGTCCCCTATCCCACCCGCCATGGTGGTTCAGTTTCTGGAAGAGATCTTCAAAAAGACAGTCAGAGTCATATTCCTGGACAGCCAAGGTGGGCAGCAGGAAGCCCCGCCGGGTTACAAGGCACCGGGGAGCCTGGGCATGAGGGAAGGCTGCAGCTACCAGGTGCTGGGTTCGCCAGGGCCTTCTGCCTGTGGCTGTGCTCCTCCGCAGCTGACAAAGCAACTACCCAGGGAATGCCCCCAGTGGGAGGCTCTGGGTTCCATGCCACAGGCTAGGGCCCTCGTTGGGAATCTGCTTCTGCCAGTCTTGGCTGGGAATCATCCTTTTTTGGCCCCTGGTTAGTGTTTGTCCATACATCCCCAGACAGTACAGTATTAATTCAAACTATAAACTGGTGGAGGGTAGTCTCATGGCTACGGAGTTTTAGGAGATTTTTTTTTTTCAGTTGTGCTCTGGTTAATGTAGATTAGCCTCTGTGTGGTCTTCCTGGGCCAGCTCCAGCTCCCTTCCTCTTACTGGGCCAAGGCTTCATCACCTGTCCCCGTGAGGTTACTGAAACCCAAACCCCTTTGTAACCAAAGGAGAAAACATGACTTCCTTCTATAACTATAAAAGAGGGAAAATAAGCTTTCTAATAACTAACATGAGTTGATACTGCACGTGTGTATAAGCTGTCAATATATGCACACAAATTGAGGTTATATGAACAAAGAAATTTGGAGCCTATCGCTCTTGTGTAATGGGAGTGATCACTTGGTTAATGGGCTAGATGAAAGATCTGGTGAGAATTTCAGGAGTCTATAAGCAGCAGCAGCCAAGGGCAGCCACCAAAAGCACTGCTCAAATCAAGGAACAGACTAGCCACAGATCTGCGCTTGCTACTAGCATGGACAGCAAGGAATCAGCTTATGCCAACCAGTGCACTCTAAGGGTCCACTTCTTGGGCAGTTTGCCCCAATGCCGCAAAGTCAGAAATCACATCCCTCCCCCAAACACCCCGATGCTCTCTTACGGAGAGAATTAGTGAGCAAAAACTTTTTATCAGAGAGGAAGTAACGATTATTGAGCTAATTCAATTACCAGTCTAAGCTTTAAAACAATTATTTAACTTTTCTTTTTAACCATTATCCAACAGGTGGGGCTCAGGATAAAGATCAGTTTGGGCAAATAAGGTGCATTTTCTGCAAATATCTGAATTTTAGTGTACATTGAGATTTAGAAGGCTTTCTCCTATTATTATTATTGTGGGCTCATGTTTCAAATCCTCTCCCTGTGAACAGATGTTGCTCAGTATTTCCTTATGATCTCTACTAATGTTGGGGCAACAAGACTGAAGGTGAAAGCCAACACTTAAGGATGGCAGAGCAGAAAAGTAGAAAGCTCTTGATAGCATCACTGAGCCAAATTCTGGAACCAGGCTCCACTGGGCTTCTTTGGACAGGAGATAAATTCAACCTATTACTTAAGCCACTTTTTATTGAGTATTCTGTCACTTGCAGCTGAGAATATCATCACAGAAGAATTATAACTCATAGAATAATTATAAGCTGTGTGTAAGTATGCTATGAGAACATAACACGGAACCTAATATATAGGGGGGTGAGGGAAAGTCTCTCTAAAACTTAGGTTATAGTTAAGCTAAGACCTGAACAAGAAAGAGATGTTGGCCAGTAAAGAGGAGGAGAAACAGTAGTCCTTGTACTTTTAACATTTCTGAGAAGAAAAAGAAATTGGAAAATTCAAGAAACTAAAGCAAAGCCATTGTGACTTGAGAATAATTAACAAGAGAAACAGTGGCACGAACTGAGGTTAGAAATGCAGGCAAGGACTGGATTATGCAGAGCACCATAGCCCATGTTAAGGATCCTGGTTTCAGTCCAAAAGCAGTGTGAGCTAGATCAGTCAGGATAAATTAGGCTATGCTGTAGTAACAAACAACCCCAGAATCTTGGTTGCCTATAGAGGCTTAAATCTCATTTATGCATGTGTCATAGGTCATCAGTGGGCTCTGCTCCTGGGATGTGATTGTCCTTACTCTAGGGCCAATGCACTATCTAGAACATTGTTGGTAGCCACAGCCAAGAGAGCACGAGTGTGGAGAAGCATGCTGTGGTTCTTAAAGCTTCTGCCTGTAGGTGACATTTATTATTTTTGTGTACATTTGACTGGTCAAAGCAAGTGACATACCCTCCTGACCTTAAGTCCTCCTGCAGGGAAGCATACTGAATATTGATGAACAATGTAAGAGTCTACCCCAAAAACCACTTAAGAGTTCTTGGCAGCAGAATAACATGATTTATTTCACAGCATTAAAGATCCCTCTAGCTGCTGTGTAGAGAATAGAAAAAAACACAAGAGCCACTGCGGTGAGATCAGTTAGGAGATTCTTGGAGTGATTAGGTTGGATTAGAAGCGGGGCAGTAGAAGGGTAAATAAGCAGACAGATCATGAAATATTTTAGAGGTGAAATCGAAAGACCTTAGTGAAGGACTGGATGAAGGGAGAGAATGGTACCAAAATAACTTTCTGGCATGAGACATCATGTAGATGGAGTTGCCAGTCTCTGAGATGGAGGAAATTGATCAAGAGTTCAATTTTAGACATGTTAAATTTGACACGTGAGTCATGTAAGTGGCAAAACTTCAGGCACAGCTCAAGAAAGAGGTCTGGGCTGTATATACAAATTTGCAAGTCATTGGTATAGTTAAACCTTTTAAAGCTATAGGAAAGAAAGTCACTTAGAAAGTGGAGGGCCAGGCATGGTGGCTCATGCCTGTAATCTTATCACTTTGGGAGGCCGAGGTAGAAGGATTGCTTGAGCCCAAGAGTTGACCAGCCTGGCCAACATAGCAAAACAAAAACTTTTTAATTTTAAAATTGTCTCTACAAAAACAATTTTTTTAATTAGCCAGGCGTGGTGGCACACCTATAGTACCAGCTACTGGGGAGGCTAAGGTGGGAGGATCGCTCGAGCCTGAAAGGTCAAGGCTGCAGTGAGCCATGATCATGCCACTGCATTCAAGCCTGAGCGACAGAATGCAAAGCAAAAAAGGACCTTACACCATGCTCTGAAAAATTCTAAAGTGTGGATGTCAGATTGAGGCAAAAGAGTCAGCACAGCATAGTGGTTAAGAGCTCAGTCCAAATTCAAGCTGCTTGGACTGGAATCATCTTGGATAACTTACATAAATTATCTGAACTTCAGTTTCCTTATTGGTACCAGTTCTGTCTGAACACTCTAAGGATTAACTAGAAAAAATACTTCACACAGGGCCTGACACATGAAAAGCATTTCATAAATCATAGTTATTGCTATTTTTATTAAAAGAGACTGAGAAATCGCCTTCAATGAGGTAGGAGAAACAGGAAAGTGTATTATTAAACCATGAGAAGAGGTTGTTATTAGAACCAGAGAGCTTTTCAAAATGCCAAGTGCTACTCAAAGATTATGATGAAAACCTAGGCCTGAAAAATGTTTTTTAGATTGGCAAGAAATCCATGTTTTTGATGAATTAATGAGGCAGAAATCAGATTGGGGAGAGCTAAAGACCAAATAAATCCCTACCTCATACTGTACATAAAAATAAATTCCAGGTGAAGACATAAATGTAAAGTACAAAACCTTAAAAGACATTATGAAGAAAATCTAGGAGAATGAACACCTTTGTGATATCAGTGTAGAAAAGGTGCTTGACATTAAAAAGCATAAACTAGCACATGATGAGCAGCTGCAGCACTAGAAAGATGGCAGAGCAAGAGCAAAGAAAAATCCCTTTGGTACCAGAAAGTCTACTGAAAAAGAGGAAGATTTATCAAATCCTCAAAACCATTCAGGAAAAGAATTCACTTTTACCTAAAAAAAAAAAAAAAAAAAAAAAAAAAAAAAAAAAAAAAAAAAAAAGGAGAAAAGGGCTCAGGTATAAGCAACTGGAATTGTTCCTACATGGTTTCTGGAGGCAGAAACACAACAAGGTGCCTCTCAGATGACTAGAAGTGAAACCTCATGCCTTGGAATTGCCAGATACATTCCTTGGCCTTCGTTGTACATATCCAAAGGATTAATAGCATGAGTTTACTGGTGCAGAGAACCACTGCAAGAAGAAAATGGTTCACCTAAAGAAAATTTTTAGTGACGTCTTTGTAAAAGTCACCCCCAGAACCTAAAATTGCTGCATATATTGGAATCTTATATAACCCGGGGATTTACAAATCTGAAACCCGTCTTCAACTCATCTTGAAATATGGACAAAGCAAGGTCAAGAATAAGACTATCTCTTCATTAGACAACACAGTGATTGAGAAGCACCTGAAGAAGTTTGGTGTCATTTGCTTAGAAGACCTCATTCATCAAATTGCCTTCCCAGAGACGTTTTTCCAGGAGATCTCCTGGTTCTTGCACCCTTTCCAGCTCCTGGTGGCCCAACACACTACTGAGAATAGAGTGGGCTTCTTCAAGGAGATTGGCTCACCTGGCTTTCAGAGTGAATACATCCATCAGCTCACCCACCAACTGAACTAAAGCCAGAATACCTGAATACATGGTGCATTAGAAGCATGTGTTTCTGGTTTTTTGAATTGTTATCAAAAATAACAATTGGAATTGTATCTTGAGGGAAGAGTATTTCCTGCTTTATCTTCAAAAACTGGAAGAGAAGAGTCAATGAAAAGACAGCAAGTTATGTTCATGGCAGGCACCTCTCATCACAGTCCAGTTCCAGGGAAACATTCCAGTGTTTCCTATACTGGCTCCCACCTCCTCTGAAATAACCACACACCAAGAAAGGAGTCCTGCTTTGTCACATCTTCTATCCTGGGGTTTAATGTTGGCAAATGAATAAGGCAAGCATTTGCACAAGGCACCCTAAGACTCCTGCAGCAGTGGACCAAGCCCAAGGACATAATTGAATCTGGGAGTTCCTAGGGCCTTATTTTGAAAAGACTTGAAATACTATTAGGAAGAAGGGCAAAAAACAAGTGGTCGGTTGTCTCTCTTGTGAGTCTATGTTCCAACTTTTCACTGACGTCTTTGAGAGCCCTCAGACTTGGCTGGATCTAAGTATATCTGCTGGCTTTTGTATCCTAGCCGGCAACTAGCTTAGTTTTTTCCTCTAAAAGCTCAGGATTTGAGAATGAAGGACCCCTTCACCAGAAAAACATGTATGTACTCAAAATTTTGCTTGCAATTTTAGGATGTTTACACCCTTCTCCTCAGGGACCTATGCACCTTCTATGAGGACGTCCTGCTCTTATCAGGATTGGTCGTTCAGGCCCTGGTCTTGCTTGTCTCTGGTTCCATGTTCTGTGGAAGACCAAAGCTTACCAAGATAGCTTTCTTCCCTTCATGGTGGCAGATTGTGTTGCCCCCTGCACCTAGGAAATGTCCACTGTATCTTCCCTTGGGCTTCAGGATAGAATTTCCTGGTTTCTCTGACGATCAGCACTCTCCTTAAAACCCAAATCAAGAAGGAATGAACCATTTTCTTGGTTTGGCATGGATTAAAATTAGTGGTGTTTGGCTCTTTGGGTCCCAGGCAGGCAGGTCAGTTAACATTTCCATGCATATTCTAGTCTCCAGTAGTTGATATTAGTAGTAGATAGTAGACCAGCAACTGGGCTTCTGGGGATTTTAATCCTGAAAACAGAGGGTCTGACACTGATGTGTTTTTCATCAGTGTCAACCCCTAAGTGAGCCTTCCCACTACTCCCTTCATTTTGTTGCCTTCACTTGCCATCTGAGCAATTCGTGAGGATGTGCCAGGCCTAGGTCACACTTGGAAACATACTTGATCATGTATTCCCTGGTCCTTTCGGGTCAGTTTTGTTGCAATTTTGGCTCATGGGGCCCTCAAACATAGCTGGGAAATTGAGTTAGAGGTATAACAGTGCCTTAAAATGTGTCAGTCTATGAGTAATTAACTAGGTTGGTTGGCTCCAGAGGTAATCTGCCAGGAAGAGATGCTATAGATGTTATTCTTACACTGTAATTAAACACTGTGAAATCAGATTACTTTAAAATTATGTATCACAAAATCATGGGAAAAAAGCAGCTGTGAGTATGGAGACCCAAGGCTTACATCCTAGGTCTGTCTTATACGAAATGTGGGTACAGTGTTTCCACTCTTTGTCTGTAAAATGGGAGCTAATATCCTCTAGCCTGTCTGTCTCAAATAATAGTTAAAAGAATTAAGCAAAACAATAGTTTGTAATTTATAATTCTATACAAATAAAAGATATTATTACTTAAAAATATAAATCTTCAAGCTTACAGGCCGGTCTTTGGAGAAAAAAAATCATAAACCATAAAATACAAATTTGGTAAAATTGAAAACATCCCTGCATCAAAATACATCATGAAAAAGATGAAAAATAAAAGCCACAGAATAAAAATACAAACCTAACAACTAACAAAAGATACGATTCAAAGTATGTAAGGAATCCTATCAATCAATAAGAAAAAGACAAATGATGTAATGAATAGGTGAAAAGTATGAACAGGAACCCCATAGGACCTATAACTTATCCATGTTTCTATATTATCACAGTCCTCACCTCATTGTGTCCTCATTTCTTTCTTTACTCTCAGCGAGATTCCATTATCCATCATCTCAACCAATACCTTACATATCCCTTTACTTCTGATGCCTCTTTTATTCTTATTCATTTGGCAAAACCATAGCCTTGAGTAAATCCCTGCAACGTCACCTTTATGGCTGACTGCAGCTACAGGCACACTTCTTCCAATACAGCTGAAAACCAGGTACAAATTCGGTTAACAGTTTGCAGATACGATGGCAGAAAGATGAAGAGGGCCAATAAAATGGCTCCCATGTCTTCAGTGAAGAATGAAGCACTGTGGTAAAAGTGAAGATGTAAGGATGTCAGGGAGAAGGATCAGAAAGACAGGATGAGAGAAGAGATCTGAAGAAGGTACAGCATAATTTTTATGGAGACTGGGAGACTATGTTACCAGAGAAACTGAGTAAGATTTTTGGGCACTATGAGTACCAATTTGTGATCATGATTTTTTAGGATATCAATTTGTGAAATCTGCAGTGCATCAAGTAGCTCACAGCTGAGCACACTGATCTTACGTAGCTTTGGTGGACCATTCCCTACACCAGCACCTTTTGTCAGACTATACCAGGCTCCACTCTGCTACGACATGCAGTTATTCGAGTCTACTCTCCCAAAGGCTCTGTACCTATCTATTCCTTTTAGTGTACAGAGTTTATGCATTATGGAGCTGAACAACAGAGGAAGCCAGGATCCTGATGACTATGGAAACTTCATGTCATCCTGGACTACATAGGTTTATGTGTGACAGAAATAAACTCAGATCAGAACTGAAGCTAATGGTATTTCAGGTTTTCTCCACCATTCGCAGCTGATCATAATTCTAACCAACAAAAAGCCCCAGTTAATAATGTACAACTATTCAGAATAACAGATAACCAGAAAAATGCCCATGTTAAACCACAGTGACTATCAATAAGGTTTGAAACTATTAATTATATTGAAGTCAAAATAACTAGCATTTATAAAATCAAGAGATTAGAAATATCTGTTTTACCAATTTCTATAAATCCACATAGTGATGATATTTATGAAATAAAGAACTTTATAAAAATGATAAATGAAGACAGCAATAATTGTGCAAATTGCCTCAACATTTCATTTAGCCAGTATTTTTTGAGTATATACACAGTGCTATGCAGTATGTTGGCTGCTAAGGATATGAATATAAAATAGTCTCTAACTTTCATTGAGGAGCTAACAGAGACATAAACAGATAAATTTCTTTCTGTTTATTTTCAACATGAATTTTTATTTATGAACAGATTTTGTAGATTTAGTAAATGGACAAAAAATATTTTTTTAGCCTTGGAAAAGACATCAACTTTGGTGGGGAAAAAGGCTAAATGTAATTTGGCTCACTCACCAGTAGAGGGTGATAGAACATCAAAATGACAGCTTAAACATGCCTTTAGACCATGTTGTAAGCATTTTTCCATAAATAGCTCAATTAATATTTTTCCAGTGACATATTTAGCTCTGAACATAAAAGTACATAAGGAAATTCTAAATAAAATGCATTCATGATCTGCAAAAGCAAGGTGAACAAATTAGCAATTTTCACTTATTCCTGTTTTATTATTCTTTTTTACATTTTTTTCCTCCATGTTACAATATCAGGAAAGCTTATCAACCAAGGAAATACATTGCATCAGTTTTTTTCTCATAAGTGTTACAAATAACCATTTGTCTTATTGGTATCTTTCCATGTTAATGGTCATGTTGATGAAAGTTAATGTGATGGATGCATGGCAACAACTATGGCTGTTGACAAAATGATAAAAATCTTTATATATGTGGGTAGCATCTTTTTGAAGCATGAAATTTGATAACATTTATTTATGTCAGTTCTTTTGACAGTAATATGTCGCATATAATATTCACATGATAAAACTCTTTAAAATGCAACAACAGCAAAGCATTTTACATTAAGCCATAGTGTATTTTCCACAAAAGGAGAAAGTGGCTTTTCTTCATCAGAATATATTTTGTTTAAAATTATTATGCAAGTGCTTCTCATTTATATTATTACAGGCAATTAACTCTTCCTTTTGAAGGGTGTCAATTGGCATTTATTTGTGGAGCACACACTAGGTGCTCAATTTATGTGTGCACAGAGAAAGAGATTTTTGAGACTGAGTTAGGCTAGTATGCTGTATTAGTTTCCTAGGATTGACTTAACAAATTTTAGAAACTGGGTGGCTTAAAACAATAGGAATTTAGTGTCTCACAGTTCAGGGGCCAGAAGACCGAAATCAAGGTGTTAGCAGGGTTGGTTCCTTCCAGAGGTGTTAAGTGAGAATCTGTTCCCTGCTTCTTTCCTGGTTGCCAGCAATCCTTGGCATGCCTTGGCTTGTGGCTGCATCACTTTAGTCTGTATCTTCATCATACATGACATTCTTTGTGTGTGTCTCTGTCTTTTATATATACATACTTTAAGTTCTGGAATACATGTGCAGAACGTGCAAGTTTGTTACATATTCCATGGTGGTTTGCTGCACCCATCAACCCATCATCTAGGTTTTAAGACCCGCATGCATTAGGTATTTCTCTTAATGCTATCCCTCCCCTTCCTCCCTACCTCCCAAGAGGCCCCAGTGTGTGATGTTCCCCTCCCTGTGCCCATGTGTTCTCATTGTTCAACTCCCACTTATGAGTGAGAACATGCAGTGTTTGGTTTTCTGTTTCTATGTTAGTTTGTTGAGAATTATGGTTTCCAGCTTCATCCATGTCCCTGCAGAGAACATGAACTCATTCTTTTTTATGGCTGCGTAGTATTCCATGGTATATATTTGCCACATTTTCTTTATCCAGTCTATCATTGATAGGCATTGGGTTGGTTCCAAGTCTTTGCTATTGTAAATAGTGCTTCAATAAACATAAGTGTGCATGTGTCTTTATAGCAGAATGATTTATAATTCTTTGGGTATATACCCAGTAATGGGATTGCTGGGTCAAATGGTATTTCCGGTTCTGGATCCTTGAGGAATCGCCACACTGTCTTCCACAAGGGTTGAACTAATTTACATTCCCACCAACAGTGTAAAAGCGTTCCTATTTCTCCACATTCTCTCCAGCATCTGTTGTTTTCTGACTTTTTAATGATTGCCATTCTAACTGACGTGAAATGGTATCTCATTGTGGTTTTGATTTGCATTTCTCCAAAAGACCAGGGCCTGCTGCTTTTCTTTCAGAGATGCCCTGCCCAGAGAGGAGGAATCTAGAGAGGCAGTCTGGCTACAACAGTTTTGCCACACTGTGGTGGGCTCTGCCCAGCCTAAACTTCCTGGTACACTGTGAAGGGAAAAATCACCTACTCAAGCCTCGTAATGGCAGATGCCCTTCCCCGCAACAAGCTCAAGTGTCCCAGGTCGACTTCAGCCTGCTGTGCTGGCAGCAAGAATTTCCAGCCAGTGGATCTTACCTTGCTGGGCTCCGTGGGGGTGGGATCTGCTGAGCTAGACCACTTGGCTCCCTGGCCTCAGCCCCCTTTTCAGGGGAGTGAACAGCTTGGTCTCACTCGGGTTCCAGACACGACTGGGGTACGGAAAAAAAAAACCCCTGCAGCTAGTTGGGTGTCTGTTCAAACAGCTGCCCAGTTTTGTGCTTGAAATCCAGGGCCCTGGTGGTGTAGGCACCTGAGGGAATCTCCTATTCTGGGGGTTGCAAAAACCGTGGGAAAAGCATAGTATCTGGACCAGATAGTACCATCCCTCACAGCACAGTCCACCGTGGCTTCCGTTGGCTAGGGGAGGGAGTTTCTGACCTCTTGCACTTCCCAGGTGAGGTGACGCCTTTCCCTGCTTCTGCTCGCCCTCCACGAGCAGTTAGACAGTGCTGCACCCACTGCTAAGCCGTCCCAATGAGCTGCACCAGGTACCTCAGTTGGAAATGCAGAAGTCACCCGCCTTCTGCATTAGTCTTGCTGGGAGCTGCAGACCGGAGCCGTTCCTATTCGACCATCTTGCCCGGAACCCCGTCTGTGTCTTTACATAGCCTTCTTGTAAGGATACCAGTCTTTAGATTTAGGGCCTACTCTAACCTAATATGACCTCATCTTAATGAATTACATCTGCAAAGACCCTATGTCCAAATAAGTTCACATTCTGAGGTTCCAGATTAATATGAATTTGAGGGGACATTATTCAACCCAGTACAAGTATAGTAATGCTATTCAGTATGTCTTCAAATAAATTTTAAAAGGGAAGAAAATTCCTTTGTGGAAATATAATATGGATACTAAATGTGTTATATTTGGAATAGACACATCCCAAAGTACATTCAGCTGAGTATTTTATTTTACATTATTTTGATATTTATGTGTTTATAACTTGCCTTGTTCTGTGAGGGTTTGGGCGTGTCTTACGATAAAAACAGTTTATAATATGCACAACATAAAATGTGTGCTGCTTATTATCAATAGTATACAGTTTTTATTAACACTATAAAATTAGAGATTCAGTAATAAATGAAGATACAGTAAAATCCTTACTATATGTGCAGTCCAAAAAGTTTAATCACATAAAATCAATGGCTACATTAATGCAAAGTTAAAAAAAAAAATAGGCCAGGCTCAGTGGCTCACATTTGTAATCTCAGCACTTTGGGAGGTGGTGGCAGGGGGATCACGAGGTCAAGAGTTCAAGACCAGCCTGGCCAACATAGTGAAACCTCGTCTCTACTAAAAGTACTAAATTAGCTGGGTGTGATGGTGGGCGCCTGTAATCTCAGCTACTCAGAAGGCTGAGGCAGGAGATTTGAACCTGGGAGGCAGAGGTTGCAGTGAGCCGAGATCACGCCACTGCATTCCAGCCTTGGCAACAGAGCTAGACTCCATCTCAAAAAAAAACCTTCTCAATTAGCCTTCCGGTTAATGTGTGTTTATTTGTTTTCATTTATGTGTAAGAAATGGAGCAATCATTACAAAATATGTAGCATACACTGAGTTGAGAAAGCCCCAAATAATCACAAAGTAGTCACTTCCTGACTCTTCACCCTGCAGAAGATATTAGCTGGTCTTCATTTGAGAATTGCACCCATGTGAAGATTGGGAGCAAATTGCCAGTTGAATTCCATCTGAATTTACATTACCTCAGAGACATTTCTCACAGTTTTAACATAGTTAAGACCAGAGAATGCTAAAATACAGATGACAAAGGGAAATATAGTCTGTTGCACAATTCTCATTATCAGAAAGGAAAGAATACATCAACTCCTTTGGAAAAGCCAAGTTTTGCTATGAGTTATTCAAAAATGTCTCGCTGAGTGATGAAGGGAGTAGAAAATGTCCTTTTAAAATTGCTAAAGTAATTGCGAAATCAGCTTTATAAGGCTGCTTCTTATCAATTGTTTTGTTAAAGTGGAGATCATAATGCTAAAACACAACTCAGCCAAGGCAGTTATGAGAAGGGCCAAAATAACACAAGCCATTGATTCCAACTTATTCCAAGCATACAAGTTAAAATAACTGGAATGTAACTAAAACAAGTATCTTTCAAACTCACCTTCCCACCTAGCCTTTTATTAGGTATGGGATAGAAGACTTTACCTGCCTGTGCTCACTGATGAGCACGCAGAAAGCTAATATTCTGAGCTGCTAAATCTATACATGCTTTAAAAACAAGTGAACTGACACATAAACTACATATTTCTTTAAATTTTACATTTGGGGATACATGTTCCAGTTTGTCACATGAATATATTATGCAGTAGAAAGGTTTGGGTTTCTAATGAACTCATCACCAGTAGTGAACATTGTACCCAACAGGTAATCTGTGACCCCTCATCTTCCTCCCATTCTCCCCTTTTTTGGAGTCCTCAGTGTCTGTTATTTCCATCTTTATGTCCATGTGTTCCCATTGTTTAGTTCCCACTTACAAGTGAGAACATACATAATTTGATTTTCTGTTTCTGAGTTATTTCACTTATGGCCTCCAGCTCCATCCATATTGCTGCAGAGGACATGACTTTATTCATTTTTATGGCTGCATAGTATTCTATAATATATATATATTTATATTCTATGAGATATATATGCATGTATATATACATATACATATATATATGCATGTATATATACATATACATATATATATGCATGTATATCTACATATACATATATATACAACATTTTCTTCACCTAATCAACCATTGATGTACACTTAGGGTTGA
>PVKP010030515.1:20000-27853 GCA_004027715.1 Plecturocebus donacophilus
AAGAAAGATAATTGGAAATTCCAGGAAAAACAAACAACAAGAATTATATAGAAAAGTCAAGATACAAATATGAAGCCAGCTAAAATGTGGCAAAATTTTCAGCAATTTCTATAATTATAAAAGAGAATTCATTTAATTTAGACTCTAGGATATCCTTCTTCAAAGAGACCAGAGGTGATGGTCTTGGACCTATAAAAAAAGAAATGTAGTTTTTGCATATTATATGCCTAAGCAATGAATACTAAATAGTCATAACACAAATTGGGGGGGGTTGTGTTGATTTTTTAACTTTCAGAATCAAACTGTAAGCAACACATGAAAGATGGGTTACAATAAAGAAAGAATTTGTCATTAACCCTGAAAACATAAAAACAAAAGTCTAGGCCAGACCTGATGGCTCATGCCTGGAATCCCAACACTTTGTGAGTCCAAGGCAGGCGGACTGCTTGAGCTCAGGAGTTCAAGACCAGCCTGGGCAACATGGTAAAACCTCATCTCTACAAAAAATACAAACATTAGCTGGGCATGGTGGCACATGCCTGTAGTCCCAACTATTTGGGAAGCTGAGGCAGGATTGCTTGAGCCCAGGAGGTGGAGGTTGCAGGGGGCCAAGATCACCCCACTGCACTCCAGCCTGGCTAACAGAGCAAGACCCCGTCTCAAAAAAAAAAAAAAAAACAGGCATAGTTGACAGACTATTATGGTAGGTGGAAGGGTAGAAGGTGGAAGAAAGGAGAAAAGGGATAGTCTCATCAGTGTACCTCTAGAATGTGACCTCTCTCACCGACTCCACGAGCACCTGCTGGTCAGCACTACTAGCATCTCTGTCTTGATGACTGTAAGAGCCAAGCAACGACTCCCCTGCCTCCCCCTATGCCTTCTTACAATTGTCAACATGGAAGCTATACAAAGCCATCTGACCGCAAGTCAGACCATGTTACTCCTCTGCTTAAAACCTTGCAATGGTTTCTCATTGTACCCAAATCAAAAACAAAAATTATTTTGATCCACGTGGCCCTATATCATCTCATCCTGCTATCTCTCTGACCTCATTCTCCACCATGCTGCCCTTGCTCACTCCATTCTAGCCCTGCTAGTCCCCTGTAATCCTTGAATGTGCCAGGCACACTCCTTCCTTGGGGCCTTGCTGTTGCCTCTGCCTGGAACTCTCTTCCCCAAAATGGTCACATGAATAATACCCTTCCTGCCTTTGAGTCTGCTCAAATGTCATCTCTCAATGAGGTTAAATCTGCCCACCTGATTTAAAATTATTATTCCCACTTTCTGGACTCCTGCACTATCTTCTCCTGTATTTCTTTTTTTTCTATGTTGAATTTATTAATGTCTGCTGTATACTTCCTGTATATGAACATCCCTACCCCCAACTATGTTGTAAGTGCCAATGAGTCTGAGAGCTCTGCTTTGTTCACTGAGCACTTAGAACAGTACCTGTCATCATAGTAAGTACCCAATAAATAATCATGAATATATAAATATAGCTTGGGAGTCAAGAGGCATTATATATGGCTGGTGGAACAAAAAACTAGACGTTTAAGTGTATTATTTAAAGGTGTAAAAGCAACCAGGAATAAAACCGTAATAACTATCAAAAATTTGGAAAGGGTATCCAAATCCTTGTTTTTATTATAGAGAATCACTAAAATACATATAAACAAAGTCTTGAAAGAGACACACCAAATTACTTGCAGTTGTAACTTTGCAGGAGGCAGATTAAAGGAATAAAGGGATAAAAATAAGTGATTAAAAATTGTCATATTGGCTGGGTGCGGTGGCTCGTGCCTATAATCCCAGCACTTTGGGAGGCAGAGTGGGAGGATTGCTTGAACCCGGGAGTTCAAGACTAGCCCAGGTAACATAGTGAGATCCTGTCCCTACAAAAATGACAACATTAGCCCAGCATGGTGGCACACACCTGTAGTTCTACCTACCCAGGAGGCTGAGGTGGGAGGATCCATTGAGCTTGGGGGGTCAAGGCTATAGTGAGCCATGGTCACACCACCGCACTCCAGCCTAGGCAACAGAGTAAAACCCTGTCTCAAAAAAACGTAATTCTTTTATCAAAAAAAGGGTGGGGATTTTCATCTGGAAAGTGGGACTGGGAAGTGTGACAGGCAGCTGTTGTTTTCAGTATAACCTCCTCAGCACTACCTTATTTTTACTATGTATACATATTACTTTGATGAAAATTAAAAGACAAATTGTATTTCATTTTTTACTAATCAGCTGACTTTAGAAAATAAATTTTAAAAGAAGCAAAGAAATAAGCAGTTCTAGGTTCACTCTAGTACATGAACAAATATCCAATAGATTCCCCCAAGGTACCAAACCTCATGGCTGAGATGATGTTGGTCTTGAAAATATTCAAAGTGGGTGTTACCAGTTGATCATTACAGCTATAAAGATAGAAGGAGATAAAATAACATCAAACATTTGGTTTTAGGCACTTTAACTCCCTGGTATATACCTGTATGGATTTCAGATTTTTCCTCTATTATCTGATATAGTCACTATTTGAAAGCCAAGGCCTCCTCTCCCATCCACCTGTTAGCTGCTAGGGAATTAGTGTAGTATTTTAACATTTCATCTTATTTTCTCCCTTCTGGATCATGTGGATTGGCTTTGCCATTGTGTGAATTTGCCAAGAGCAAGTGTACCATGCCAAACGAAACATCTGTCACTAAACTGCAGGGGATTTATTATTTTTACCTAAAAGGATACTTGCTACATCAAGCATACTGCAATCATTAAGCCAGATGAAGCTCCAGCCCTGGTGGACAATCATGGACACCAGGGTCTCAGAGAACACCCTGCTCTTCCCACTCACAAAACCCTGAAGGACCCAGCCTGAAAAGAAAGTTCTGATGAGGGGATGTGCAAGTCTACAATGAGTTACTTGAGCCACTTTTATAGTTTCTACAAAATTTAAGGACTGACACTAAAAATGGCCCTCAGCCACTTATTCATTGGTCAGTCCTAGCATCTAATATAAATGCTCTTCCGCAACCCCTAGCAAGCCAGGAGCGGGTAATAAAGACAGCTTTTGGTAAGACATCAGGCAAAAGATAAATTCTGGTTCGCAACACTGTATCCCAGGGGAGTAGGGAAGAAAATAGGGGCCTAATACCAAAGGACAGTGTTCCTATATCTCCACAGCATATGTTTAGGATGGGAATCAGGCTGTTACCCTAGTTTCAAAGATCAACTTAAATAGCAAAGGGAAGGTGACATGCCGTTCAAGGTATTTGAAACATAAGCACTAATATTTTATCTGTGCATTTATGTGCGTGCTTTTGAAAAAAAAGATCTGTCAGTATATTACAGTACCCGTGGATAAATATATTTTTATTAAGTTTATCATATACATACAGCAATTTTAGAAGACATCTATCAAAGACAATAACTTTAGTTTTTGTTAATATTATTTATTTTCTAACAGTGTTTATTATGCAAGTACTGATTGCTTGTTGAGGTCATTCTAGGTTCTCAAAAGGAAAACCATATTATTACATAATTACATAGACTCCCCTGAATCATTATCTAAAAGAATGGGACAAAGGATCAGAAAAATGACCAAGCAAAACAAGTACTTTGTTTTAGAGTCTTTACATTTCAGAAAAATCATTCCCATGTGCTCAGATCTTTCAGTGCTATTAAAACATAGACTCTTAGCCAGGCACAGTGGCTCATACCTGTAATCCCAACACTTTGGGAGGCCATGGCGGGAGGATGGCTTGAGGACAGAAGTTCAAGACCAGCCTGGGTAACATAGTGAGAACCTGTCTCTACAATTTAAAAAATATAAAAATTAGCCAGACATGGTGCATGCACCAATAGTCCCAGCTACTCTGGAGACTGAAGTGGCAGGATCACTTGAGCCCAGGAGCTCGAGGCAGCAGTGAACTATGATTGCATCACTGTGCTCCAGCCCAGGCAACAGTGAGACCCCTTCTCTAAAAAATAAAATAAAATACATACTTTCTAAAGCATCAGTAACCAGGAATCTCTATTTAGCCTTATACCATTCTTGTCCTCTTCAATCTCAGTCATCTCAATTCCATCCAGATGTCCAAACCAGAACCCTGGGAGTGATTCTTGTCCTCTCCCTCTGCCTCAGTCTCCACATCCAAGCATCCCCCACAAAGCCCTGTTGAATATCATTCTAAAATGCATCATGCACTTTCTCACACTCTCTGGTTAAAGACAATCAAAGTCAACACTGTCTTACATTGAGGCTGCTACAATTAGAATTTTTAAAATAAAACTAGTAGCAAACACCTTATAATCCTTGCTATGGGTCAGGTACTCTTCTAAGTACTTTAAATGCATTAGCTGATTTATTCTTCTCAATAACCCTATAAAGCATTCTAGCACCACTTTAAGATGAAGAAACTGATGCACAGAGAAGTTAATTGACTTTCCCAACATCACACAGCTAGGAAGTAAGTGGAGGAGCTAGCTGTCACCTCTTCACTGACCCTTTGCATTTACACGGGCCATCCTCTGGTCTGATTTCCACACAGCAACCAGAGTGACTGTTTAAAACAAGTAACTTTTATACAGAACGAGGAACCTTAAAGTGAGAACAGAAAACAACTTCATACTCTTTTTCCCAACAGCTGACCAAACCAGCTCTACAGGACAGGTTCTTTCCTGGCGCCTGGGGCAAGTCCCTTGACATTTTTTGGCACTCTCAGTTAATGCGAATTCTCTCTTCTAGTCACAAAATAGTCTCATTTCAATAATAAAAATGCCCAGTTCGGTGTGTTGGTTGAAACTCTGAACTTCATTATGGTTAATGCTTCCTCCCCACCACCCACCCAAACCTGCTTGGGCTTGCGGCCTTTGTGGTGGGGTTGGCTCCTCTCTCCTGGCCGCCTCCTCTTCATTGTCTCAGCCCCTTCAACCAGCCAGCGGTGGAGGGGCCAGGAACAAGAGATAAGGAACAGAAAAGATCTTGTGTGACAGACACAGCTGTAATCTAGCATTGACAGACTCTGGCCATGGCAGGTGTTTAAAGCTCACTCTTGCTCTCACGGTTTTGGGTATTTTTAAAATGCATACTAGATAGTCCTCTGTAAGTTCCTCTGATTGGAGCTCGTTGAAATAGGCAAAGCCTCAACCTTAGCGGGATGCTTACACACCCACTCCAGCCCCACCTTCAACTTCTGAATCTGAAGACACATCTCCAGACTCTTTCTGCTAAGGTTGTCTGGTGTGGGCAGAAGGCCTCTTAAGCATAATCCCTTTTTAAATGATCCCCCATATATATTCCTACCAGCAATTTCATACCTTGGAGCTGCCAATGCACTCTGCCAATGCCAGTTATTTTCCAAATGCAGTTCCTTACTTTGATGCCAGTAGCTATTTACCAGGTATTTCTGCAATCCATGGACTCCAGAGGATATAAGTCAAACCTTCCCTGTGGTCTCCTTGGAGTATCCCTCACTAGCACACTTGAGGTAAGGTAAAAATACCTGTCCTACCAATCTCTCATGGGGTTGTAGGGAAGACATAATGCATTGGAGACTCTTTCAACTCTCTCCTTAGCCTTTTCCATTTCAGTTCCTATATAGCCTTAAGATAGGCAGGGGAATAAAGGTCCACGGAAGTGGTTTCAGCACCTCTTTCGTAATTCTGTCATGGATGATCTGACTCACTTCACTTTGGAATGTGGGGGTAATTAGGCCCTCAGCTGCAATGAGTCAGGAAGAGTCTCATTTTAACATTCTGTTAGAAACACTAACCACATTATGCCTTTCCACTGCTGTTAACATTAAATACTAAAAAACACTAATCATACAATGTCTTTCCACTGCTACTGGGATTAAATATTAACTTTTTACCACTTCCACTTTTCTCCACTTCCACTTACTATGAAGCACATGATATGGACTGTGATAGAGACGTCTAGCTTTGTCTCATAACTCTCTTTTCTGGGTTCAGCTACATGGATCTTCTTACAGGTCCTTGGATTCTCTAAGCCCTTTTCTACCTCAGGACCTTCATACATGCCTAGAACATTCTTTCTCCCACCACTCTTGTCATCATTGTTAGGTCTCAGCTTAAATATTATCTCATTGCAAAGGACTTTCCTGAAGTATTATAGATCTCCACTCCCAGCCTGTTATTCTCATTTGTATATATTATTTTACTTTACAGCATTTACCACAAATTATAAATGTATGACTGTATATTATCAAGCTTATGGCCATATGGCCAGAGACTGTTTAATGATTTACCAAATTATTTCTGTTTTCCTCCTGAATATCCAATCGAACTACATATCCCAGCCTCCCTTGCAGTTAGGTACAATCATATGACTGTTCTAGTCAATGGAATGTTGGTAGAAAAAGAACACTTCCAGGCCTGGCCTATAAAGCTTGCCATATCTGATCCCCCATTCTTTTTTTCCATTCACCAACTTAATAGAGAAGATTCCAAAGACCAAGAAGAACAGAGAATCACAAGAGGAAAGTGATCCGAGTTAGTGCCTAGAGGAGTCTGATATAGTAAAGACATCAGCAGCAACCTCATTGGACTATTGCTTGAGCAAGAAACAAACTTTTATTAGGTTAAGTCATTGAATTTTCTCTTTATAGAATTTTCTCTTTCCAGCAAGTAAATTGAAGAAAGGATGACAGAATTAGATTACCACTATTTTAGACCCTAATGAATTAATGAATCCAGACAATGATCATCAATGTCTATTATTTGTGATGGGAAGAGGAAGCTTTGAGAATATTCACAGAATATTAAATATATTTCATTGCATCCTGGGCTTTCTTTTCTTTCTTTCTTTATTTTTTTTTTCAATTTTTATTTTAGATTTCAGGATACACCTGCATGTTTGTTAGAAAGGCATATTGCATGATGCTGGGGTTTGGAGTACGATTGAACCCATCACCCAGGAAGTTAGCATAGAACCCAACAGGTATTTTTCAACTCTTGCCCCACTCCCCTTTCACTCTTGTATTTCCAAGTGTCTATTGTTCTCCTTTTTATGTCCATGCGTACCCCATGTTTAGCTCCCACTTATAAGTGAGAACATGTTATTTGATTTTCTGTTTCTGCATTACTTTAGCTGCATTCATGTTGCTGCAAAGGACATGGTTTCATTGTTTTTATGGCTGCATAGTATTTCCTGGTATATAAGTATTAATACCACATTTTCTTTATCCAATCCACTGTTGATAAGTACCTGGTTTGGGTCCATGTCTTTGCTGTCGTGAATAGTGCTGTGATGAACATACAGGTGCATGTGTCTTTTTGGCAGAATGATTTATGTCCCTTTGGGTATAAACTCAGTAATGGGATTGCTTGGCTGAATAGTAGTTCACCTCTTAGTTCTCTGAGAAATCTCCAAACTGCTCTCTCCAGAGGCTGAACGAATTTGCATTCCCAGCAACAATGTATAAGCATTCCCTTTCCTCCACAGCCCCATCAACATCTGCTATTTTTTGACATTGTAACAAAACCCATTCTGAGAGATGTGAGATGGTATCTCATTGTGAACTTGATTTGCATTTCTCTGATGATTAGTGATGAGCATTTTCTCATGTTTGTTAGCTGCTTGTTTATCTTTTTAAAAGAAGTGTCTGTTCATGTCCTTTGCCCATTATTTATTTTTTATTGCATTTCAGGTTTTGGGGTACATGTGAAGAACATGCAAGATTGTTGCATAGGTACACACATGGCAGTGCGATTTGCTGCCTTCCTCCCCACCACCTATATCTGGCATTTCTCCCCATGTTATCTCTCCCCAACTCCCCACCCCCCACTGTCCCTCCCCTATTTCCCCCCAACAAACCCCAGTGTGTGATGCTCCCCTCCCT
>PVKP010030516.1:0-27849 GCA_004027715.1 Plecturocebus donacophilus
CTGGGCGTGGTGGTGTGTGCCTGTAGTCCTAGCTACTTGGGAGGCTGAGGCAGCAGAATTGCTTGAACCCAGGAGGCGGAGGTTTCAGTGAGCGGAGATCACACCACTGCACTCCAGCCTGGCGCCTGGCAACAGAGAGAGACTCTGTCTCAAAAAAAAAAAAAAATACTGGGCATGGTGGTGGGTGCCTGTAATACAAGCTATTTGCAAGGCTGGGGCAGGGGAATTGCTTGAACACAGGAGGCGGAGGTTACAGTGAGCCAAGATTGCACCATTGCACTCCAGCCTGGGTGACAGAGAGAGACTTTGTCTCCAAGAAAATAAATATAAAAAAAACCAGCCACCCCCCTCCCCTCACAGTCGTCCCCTCCGGCCCCAGCTCCATCGCCCCCTTCCCCTCCCCCCCAACAAGAAAAACTCTTGAGCAAAATGACAGATTACAAAATAAATTCATAGAAGCAGTTTAGCTTGCCCAGGTACAGTGGCTCACACCTATAATCCCAGTACTTTGGGAGGCCAAGGCAAGTTGATCACTTGAGGCTGGAAGTTCAAGACCAGCCTGGGCAACATGGTAAAACCCTGTCTCTACTAAAAATACAAAAAAAAATTAGCCAGGTGTGATGGTGCGCACCTGTAATTTGGGAGGCTGAGGCTTGAGAATTGCCTGAACTCGGAAGTCGGATGTTGCAGTGAGCACAGATCGCACCACTGCACTCCATCCTGGGCTACGGAGCAAGATTCCATCTCAAAAAGAGAGAAAGAAAAAGCTTTGGTTACACCAGGAATAACAAATTTGACACAAATATACAAAACCTACTAATACCTTTAAAAAGTACCAAATAATAAATTATTAAGGAATGAACCGGACCTTTTTTATTTTTTGAGAAAGAGTTTTGCTCTTGTTGCCCAGGCAGGAGTGCAGTGGCAAAATCTCAGTTCACAGCAACCTCTGCCTTCCGTGTTCAAGCGATTCTCCTGCCTCAGCCTCCTGAGTAGCTGGGATTACAGGCACGCACCACCACACCTGGCTACTTTTTGTATTTTTAGTAGAGATGGGGTTTCACCATGTTGGGCAGGCTGGTCTCGAACCCCTGACCTCAGGTTATATGCTCACCTCAGCGTGAGCCACCGCGCCTAGCCGAGCAGGACCTATTTGAAGAGAAGTGTATGTGCTGGAGTGTGGAAGACTTGAATAAATAGAGGTATTAACTTATTTTAAGAACATAAAAAGGTTAGAAGTACTGATGCCCTTTTCCTGAGTCCTGAAATCATTCTAGCCATCAGCCTCTGGAGAAATGCTACTGGAACCGTTTTACCATGGCACCAGAGATACAAGTCCCCGACAAGGGCTTGGCTGAAAAGCAGCAAGTGGAGTGCAAACCGTGTGTGCTCTGTGTTACACAGAAACTGCATTGAATCAGCAAATATTACTTGAGCATTTGCCAGGATTCCAGGTACTGTTCCAGGACTACATCAGAGCGATGAGTGGGGCAGCTCTCACGCTGCTTTCATTTGTGCTACATCCATTCCAGAATGGAGCTAGCATGCATGGCTGATGAAATCCACAAAACTGAACTTTTTGGATGGGTGTGGTGGCTCCCGCCTGTAATCCCAGCACTTTGGGAGACCGAGGTGGGCGGGTCACGAGGTCGGGAGATCCCAGCACTTTGGGAGGCCGAGGTGGGAAGATCGCGAGGTCAGGATATCGAGGCCATACTTGCTAACACCATGAAACCCCCCCTCCACTAAAAATACAAAAAATTAGCCAGGAGTGATGGCACTTTCCTGTAGTCCCAGCTACTTCGGAGGCTGAGGCAGAAGAATCGCTTGAACCTGGGAGGCAGAGGTTGCAGTAGTCGAGATTGTGCCACTGTATTCCAACCTGGGCCACAGAGGGAGATTATGTCTCAAAAAAATGAACTTTTCCCTTTAATACCTCAGTCACACTGGGCACCTTTCAACTGCTCATTGCCTCTCCTGCTAGTGCTACTGTGTTGGGACAGTACAGATCTCGAACATCTCATTTGTAGAAAGTTCCATTAGCACTGCTCTATATAGGGTGAGAGAAATGAGAAGTAAATGGATGAATCCGATATTTTGAGGTGGTAATTGGTGCTGCAGAGAGGAGGAAATGATGGGATATGTTGGCAGGGGACAGGCGAGGTGTGGGTGGGCAGCAGTAGAACTAAGCGGGAAGATGGTTCTGAGGAGGTGACATTTGCGCTCAGAGCTGAATGGGAGGGGTGAACCAGGAGAAGATGTGGAAGACTACACCAGGCAGGTGGGTGGTGCGCATTTGGATCTCTGGATGAAAGCCCGTATTCTAGGAATAGTAAGATGGTGGCTGTGGAAGACCCCTTTAGTGTCAAGGGCATCAAATAACAGGGTTTGGAACCCAGCTTCTTTGCTGTCCACTGTGTTCGGCTGTTCTTAATTGCTGTAAATACCTGAGACTGAGTTATTTATGAAGGTTTGATTGGCTCACATTTCTGCAGGCTGTACAAGGGTGGCACTGGCATCTGCTCAGCTTCTAGGGAGGCCTCGGAGCTTTTACTGATGGTGGAGGCATATTGGGAGCAGGCATGTCATGGCAAAAGCAGGAGCCAGAGAGGGGAAGAAGGTGCCACAAACTGTTTTTTTTTTTTTTTTTTTTTTTGGAGACAGGGTCTCAACTTTGTCATCCAGGTAGGAGTGCAGTGGTGTGTTCATGACCCACTGCAGCCTTGACTTCCTGGGCTCAAGCATTTCTCCCACCTCAGCCCCCTGAGCAGACAGACAACAGGTGCATGCCGCCATGCCTGGCTCATTTTATTTTTTGTAGAGATAGGGGTTTTGCCCTGTTGCTAAGGCTGATCTAGAACTCCTGGGCTCAGGTGATCCGCCTAATTCAGCTTCCCAAGGTGCTGGGATTACAGGCATGAGCCCTTTGCCTGGCCACACTTTTTTCAACAACCAGATCTCTTGTGAATTAACTTTACCAGGAGACTGGCGCTAAGCCATTCATGAAAATTCACCAGGCCCCAACTCCAACACAGCATCACATTTCAGCCTGAGATTTGGTAGGGACACAGAACCAAACCGTATCATCCGTTCTGTAAGCCTGGGTTCCTGGCCTATCCCAGCATGAATTTCTTTTGTGTTTGGGTTGCACGTTTGCTTCCTGGGACTGTGTGCAGCCTTTGTGAAATGGTAGTACTGGCATCGATTGGAAAACTGAGTGATGTAAAGATGAGCAGCAGCCTTTGGCAGCTCTTCCTCCAGGCTCTGCTTCGGGGTCTGAGATCCGCAAGTCCCAGCTGGCAGCCTCTGGCCCAGTGGAGGAGACAGATGCAGAAGGTGATCCAACAGGGAGCTTGGCAGCACCGAGGGAATGAGAGAGGAGAAGAGCAGGAGAGCTGAGAGCTTTCCGGACAGAGGAAAAGTGATGGGGTACTGTGCCTGGGGATTAGGGGCGCTGAGGGTAAGTACTCTGCGTCTCCCCCACAATGAGCTGCTAAAAAGATCATTACTGTTAGTTATATTTTGGACTGGTACACCTGGTTAATCAGCATTCACTGGGAAACAGCACAGTGAGGAAGACAGCTGCCTAATGCCTGTTTCTCACCCTGGAAGAAAAGCAGCAGAGAGGAAGAAATATCCTGAGAGAAGAAAATAGTGTCGAGGGAGAAAGCAGCAACTCCCATCACACTATGCCTGGACTTCGGTATCTAATCACTTTTGGCAAAGAAACCCAGGCTCTGTTGGGCATGGTGGCTCATGTCTGCAATCCCAGCATGGGAAGGAGAGGCGGGCGGATCACGAGGTCAAGAGATAGAGCCCATCATGGCTAACATGGTGAAACCCCAAAATCAGCTGGCCATAGTGGCGTGTGCCTGTAATCCCAGCTACTCAGGAGGCTGAGGCAGGAGAATCGCTGGAAATTGGGAGGTGGAGGTTGCAGTGAGCTGAGATCGTGCCACTGCATTCCAGCCTGGCAACAGAGTGAGACTCCTCCTCAAAAAAAAAAAAAAAAAAAAAAACCCAGGCTCAAGAATTTAATTCCTCTTGATCAAATCCCTTGCCCTGAGCCTCAGTGAATTTGTTTCGCCACCCATTAGTTGTAGGTGAGGGGACTACATTGCCACAGGGTCATTCAGCTGCTGGGCTGAAAGCCATTTGGATTTCTAGCTGATAGGGATTATGCAGCTCCACATGAGTGGGTGGGTCAGTCGTTTCTGTGGAATGTGATAGGTGGAATGAGAATCCAGTTCCAGCGCTGCCTGCTGGTGAACTGAAGAGCTTTCATTTTCTCCTCCATGAAGTGCAGCAGTTAATTTCCTGGAATGGACAGTGGTAAGGATGACCTTACAGGTCTTGAGATAGTCTGTGGGATGAGATTTGGAGGAGTGAGGTACATAGCCTAAGTCCATCACTCCCCCCACCAGTTTCTGGTTTTGTGGCCTGTCTGGTTTACTATGGTGTTCTTGGTTCCATAGCACACAAAAGGTGCTTTATGTTAACTGTACAGAGCAGTGTGTAGGACCTTATGGGTTAATGATCAAGATTAAAGCAGAAGTAAATATATTAGAAGGGGATGGGGTGGAGTAGAAGAATCCAACAGTTTTCCTAGAGGCTAAGGGACTGAAAGAAATCCTTCTTGATTAAAGAATTCAGAAATAAAATTTTAGAAATTTATGAAATAACATGGTGAATTAAGTTTTTTTTTTTTTTTTTTTTTTGAAACAGAGTCTCACCCTGTCTCCAGGCTGGAGTGCAGTGGTGCCATCTCGGCTCACTGCAACTTCCGCCTCCCGGGTTCAAGCAATTCTCCTGCCTCAGCCTCCTGAGTAGCTGGGACTACAGGCGTGCACCACCACACCTACGTAACTTTTGTATTTTTAGTAGAGATGGGGTTTCACCATGTTGGCCAGGATGGTCTCGATCTCTTGACCTCATGATCCACCCGCCTCGGCCTCCCAAAGTGCTGGGATTACAGGCGTCAGCCACCGTGCCCGGCATGAATTAAGATTTTTAAGTGTCACCCATGATGATTACCTAAAGTCGTGCTGGTGGCCCAGTGCTGGGCTGTCACTATCCCAGGAAGTAGAGATTCAGTTGGTGCATGTTCCATGTCCTAGGCACTTAGTCCAGTGCTGCTAGGCCTCCATTAAATCTTATGCCCAGCTGCTTCTAAGTAAAATTTCAAGCCTTAAGAGCTGTCATTTGGCCGAATGCGGTGGCTCACTCCTGTAATCCCAGCACTTTGAGATGCCGAGGTGGGCGGATCACCTGAGGTCAGGAGTTCGAGACCAGCCTGACCCACACGGAGAAACCCCATTTATGCTAAAAATAAGACAAAATTAGCTGGGTTTGGTGGAGCATGCTTGTAATCCTAGCTACTCTGGAGGCTGAGGCAGGAGAATCGTTTGAAACTGGGAAGCAGAGGTTGCGGTTAGCCGAGATCACACCGCTACACTCCATCCTGAGCAACAAGAGCAAAACTCCATCTCAAAAGAAGAAAAAATGTAATTGAAAGAAAAGAAATGAATTATGCTTTCAAATAAAGAAAAGTTACTTGGGGCGAAATAAGTTCCCAGAAGTCCTAAGGAACAGAAAGGGAATTAAATATACATCAGGAGCTGGGGAAGGCAATCCCAGAAAGTGAAAACAACTCAAAAGCTTATTTGGAGGAAGAGGTTGGAAATAGGTGCTCAAGTGTGTCTGATTAATCTTATCAAGAAGAAAAATGACTTCAAGCGTAGGCTGGCAATGGTTGAAAATTAAAAGCGTGGCTCCCGTCCTGGTCTACATTTGTGCCACCTCGCTGGAAGGTCTGTCTGGGCTGCGGGGCGGTGGTGCGGCCACTGGCTCTGGGCAGAACCCAGCGTGGGGCTGACTCCCTGGCCCGTGTCAGTGGTGGGCACCTCGAGGGAAACCTCTGCAGCTGGCAAACTGGAAGCCCAGGCAGACCAAGGTTTGTACTCAAGAATCGGGAGAGGGAGGGAGCCGCCTGCTGTGGCCTCAGTAGAAGTCTCCCCCAGCCTGCGAGGTCCTGAGAACTACTTGCAGATGGGGCATGAGTGGAAGCTCCTGCTGCGCTGCCCTGTTGCCCCTTGTAGACTTAGGACAAGTCCCCGTCAGCTGGCACTGGGGAGAATGGTAGCGGAAGCTTGTGTCTCTGAGGCTCCTGGGAGTTGTAGTTCTCATAAGTGACATAGTTCTGGGCGTGGCCGGAAGTTACAACAGCGCTCTTCCAGTTAGGGGGGTTAGGAGCGTGATCGTCCATCCTGTGTGGCCGGTGCTATTCTGGGCAAAAGGGTCTGCATATGATTGTGGCCTAGGATCGCTGAGTGCGCAATGACGGACTCAGTGGATGCTTTGGGAGGCCAAGGCCAGTCCAGTTCCAGCAGATCGGTGCAGGCAGCCGATGGTCACTAAAAGATGCTTTTTTTTTTTTTTTTTTTTTTTTTTTTTTTTTTTTTTTTTCCTTCTTGAGATCGAGTTTCGCTCTTATTACCCAGGCTGGAGTGCAATGGCGCACTCTCGGCTCACCGCAACCTCCGCCTCCTGGGTTCAAGTAATTCTCCTGCCTCAGCCTCCCGAGTAGCTGGGACTACAAGCGCACGCCACCATGCCCAGCTAATTTTTGTATATTTAGTAGAGACGGAGTTTCACCATGTTTACCAGGATTGTCTCGATCTCTTGACCTCGTGATCCACCTGCCTTGGCCTCCCAAAGTGCTGGGATTATAGGTGTGAGCCACCACGCCCGGCCTGAAAGATGCTTTTTTATATTTGAGACAGCCGCAGCTGTTCGACACTAGCAGTTTTCTGCACTGTGACAGTTTTTCTGTGTTGTAATAATCACACTAAAACTAGTGCAGGTTTTACTGCTTACAAGGGAGTTTTAAACGATTTTCTTGAACAGTGTTCTAATACTACCTGTTTTTCCAATTTTGTTCTAACAAACCACGTGGGGCTGGAATTGTATGTTGTGGAAATAAAGACCAGGCCACCCAAATGAGGACACGCAGAGGTTGACTCAAAGCCAGGTATAGCAGGGAGCCAGCCACGGTCCCTTGTGTTCCGTAGAGAGAATCAGAGGCAGATAGGGTGTGAGGAATGTATAAACAAATTGTGATCTCTCTTGTTACCGTCCATCTTTGGTAATAGCCATCCTAGTGGTGTGAAGTATATTCCACTGTGGTTTTGACTTGCATTTCCCTGGTGAATAATGATGTTGAACATCTTTTCATGTGCTTGTTCTCATTTGTCTTGCTCTACTTTTGACTTACAGAGTATCCTGAGCTTCAGCTGGACCCTAAATTGGATCCTCTTTCTGCTGAGAGTCCCCTGATGAACATTGAGGTTGTTGAGGTCCTCACACTGAACCAGGAGGTGGCTGGTCCCCGTAATGCCCAAATTCAGGCCCTGTATGCTGAAGATGGAAACCTGAACCCAGATTCCCCGAGTAAGGAGGTCCAACAACTCGTCAAGCATCCAGGTGACCCTGAGGCCGCTCGTCAGAGGTTCCGGCAGTTCTGTTATAAGGACATGACAGGTCCCCAAGAGGCTCTAGACCAGCTCCGAGAGCTGTGTCACCAGTGGCTGCAGCCTGAGGCACGCTCCAAGGAGCAGATCCTGGAGCTGCTGGTGCTGGAGCAGTTCCTAGGTGCACTGCCTGTGAAGCTCCGGACATGGGTGGAATCACAACACCCAGAGAACTGCCAAGAGGTGGTGGCCCTGGTAGAGGGTGTGACCTGGATGTCTGAGGAGGAAGGTAAGTAGAAGGGTGGTAGAGGGACAGCTTAATGAGGGTATCTTGGAGGACTCTGTGGGGGAGATAAGAACTCCAGGCTTCCTGGGAGGGTTGTGGGAAACATTGTGCCCACTGCATACAGGCCAAGGATATCCATGTTCCCGACATGTTCCTTAGTCAGAGCTACTAAAACCCCTGCATTCTTTAAGTACCTCTTCATGGGCTTCTGATGGAAGCGCACAGATAAAGTGCTTCATTTTCATCCCTCTGGCATTCCTGCTGCACCACAAGCCCTCTAGCACTTGATAAGATAGGACTACTGAGCTCTCAGAGCCTAAAGTAGCAGGAGAGATAGGGATTTGACAAATGAGAATGCATAGAACAGTGCTGAGATTAGGAGGAGATTGAGGTGATGGTGAGGCTCATGAAGGTCTGCAGCTGACACCTGGTGTCAAGTAGAACTTGGCCAGGGTAAACAAAGGGGGCAGGAAAGATAGGCTATGCAGAGGAGAGCACTGAATGTAAGGGCCAAGGTGGAAGGAATCACAGTAAATGCAAAACCCAGAGAAAGATTGGGTATGTCTGCGATGTAAGGGAGCAGAGTGTGGAGCTGGCACAGCCAATGGGGACTTTTGTCCTAAAGCAATGCAAAATGTTCTTCTAAAACAGTGGGACTTGGCTGGGCGTGGTGGCTCACACCTGTAATCCCAGCACTTTGGGAGGCTGAGGCAGGTGGATCATGAGGTCATGAGTTCAAGACCCGCCTGGCCAACATGGTAAAACCCTGTCTCTACTAAAGATACAAAAAATTAGCCAGGCATGGTGGTGTGTGGCTGTAATCTCAGGCTGAGGGAGGAGAATTGCTTGACCCCAGGAGGTGGAGGTTTAAGTGAGCCGAGATTGCGCCGTTGAACTCCAGCCTGGGTAACAAGAGCGAAACTCCGTCTCAAAAAAAGAAAGAAAGAAAGAAAGAAAAACAGTGGGACTTGATCCCTGAGTTTCAGAAATTGGTGGCACCATTGGATTTGACCTATAAAGATTCATCAGGCTGTGTGTGTGGTGGATGGTGGACAGGGGATGGGGGTGAGGCTGGACACACACGCCACCTGCAGCTATTCCCATGCCCTCTGTTGGGGTGGTGTCTTGCATAGGAGTGATGGTGATGACAGACTGTGGAGAGAGTACACGTGTGGCATGTGTATTTGGGAGTAAGACTCCAAGACTTGATTTCTTCTTCATGCTAAGTTTCACAGTGTATGCATGCTCCTGCATTGCTCACCTCTGTTTTCCACATTCATGGGTGCCCAGAAGATGTCTCTGATGTGAATGAATGATTGACTGGTTGATGTGTGTAATTGAGGGGAAACAGAGGGTATCCTGCAGGGGGATGTTGAGATTCTAAGAGGTCAGGACATCCTGGATATGTGGGTATCCCAGGCAGCAGGGCAGGCACTTGCATTAGTTGTTTCAGATGCCCCAAGTCTGGGGTGCCGTACTCGGCAGAGTAATTGCCCCAAAGGTGTCCATGCCTTGACTCCTGTACCCTGTGAATAAGTTGTCTCATGTGACAAAGGGGACTTTGAAGAAACAATTAAGTTAAGGATCTCGAAATGGAGAGATACACTGGATTATTTGGGTGGATTTAACATAACCACAAGGGCCCTAAGGAGAGGGAGGCTGGAGGGTCAGAGGAGATGTAATGGTAGAAGCAGGTGCTAGAGGAAGAAGCCATAAGCCAAGTGTTTGGGGACACCTCTAGAAGCTGGAAAAGGCAAGGAGTGGATTCTCCCATGGAGCCTCCAAAAGGAACATAGCCATCTGATACCTTCCTTTTAAGCAAGTGAGGCACAAGCCAGACTTCTCATTTCCAGAACTATAAGGTAATACATTTGCATTAACCTGAGCCACTGGCGTTTTGGCAGTTCACTGTAGCACCAACAGGAAACTGTTTAGTTAGGTGCCAAGGAGGCAGTTGTGGGGTTAATGAGATGAAAATCACTGAATTCACCCTGTGTTTAACCTCAGGGATGAATGAAATAAATTAGTGCCCCAGAAGACAATGGGAAGAGGCCTTCCAGAGAACCCTGAGGATCCCACATTATGTGATCAGTGTGTTAGTTGAGACTCTTGGGTGTGACTGCCGCAAAGCCTTGCACAGAATGGCTCAGAGGAGAAGGAGAATTATTGAAAAAGTTCCAGGTTGCTCCAGCATCAGGCAGGGCTGGACCCAGGAGCTCCGATTGTGTACGCCAGACTTGTCCTGTCTCCCAGTCTTGCCTCTTCTGCCCTCCACTGGCTTCACTCATGGGCAGGCTGTCTCCCTGCGTGGGATCTCTCTTTCCCAAGTATTCCAACTAAAGCCTGTTGGCTCCCATCATCTGGCTATAGGCTTTGTTCGTCCCATATCTAATCACTGTGGCCGGGAGAAAGGGATGATGCAGTGAGTCAGCCTAAGTCATCTCATGGCCCACCTTGGTGGGGGTGGATCAGCGTTGTGGAAGCCTGTGGACCATGTGGGATCATGTGAGGGAGGTTAGACATGAAGGAGCCATGGTTGGAGGGGCCATAGGGCTAGATGGAGCTGTTGTTTTCTTAGCTGGGAGGAGACTTGGTGACGTTCACTTCAAGATGGCTGCGTGTCGTGGGTCCAGGGAACGTCTCCCCCTTCATGAGGGGGGAGGAGAGAGGGAAGAAGGAAAGGGTGCCCAGATAGGCAGGGTGGAGGGCTTGGAGGCCAGAAATGGGGGCTTTGACTCTAAGGAGGCGGTGTGAGGCAGCTGCCTCACAGGAGGGGCTAGGGCCCACAGCCGTCGTTGGAGAGGAAAGGAGTGGGACCAGGGTCTCAGCAGTGAGGACACCGGTTCCCTGTGGCCCTTGGAGGGTGAGCCATCCTGGGCCCATCCAGGTGTGGGCACTCGGGAGGGGAGCGGAGCTGGTGAGAAGGGAGCACAGGAGCAGAGGCTGTCTTGGAGCTGTAGTACAGTGTGGGCGTGCAGTGGCCTAACAGTTGCAGAGAGGCCACCGTTGCCCTTTGCAAGGGTCCCCACACCTGCTGACCCCCTCTGGCTGGTGTCTCCTCTCGGTACTTCCTGCAGAACCACCTGCCGAGGGCACCGCCTGCTGCCTCAAGGTCACTGCCCAGCAGGAGGAGAAGCAGGAGGACGCAGCCGTCTGCCCAGTGACACTGCCTCCTGAGGTAAGCAGGGGGTGTCGCCCTGTGTTGGTCGCAGCATCTCCTGTGAGGCCAGCCCACCCATGAGCCATCCACTCTGCCCTGGGCTTTCCTGAGACCTCCCACCGGCTGGGTCCTTCCGAGATTCTGGGCTCTTGGGTCAGTGCTGGGCCCTGAAGCAATCTGAGTGTGAAGGGCAGCTCTGCCCTCCAGCTACCGTGGCATCACTGGAGACAAGCCACGGCGACCCGGGAGTTGAGAAAGCGGGAGGCAAGAGGCAAGGGACTGACCACGTGTTTACAGAGACTTGAGAGATGAACTATCACAGGCAGGCACGTCTGTATCCAGGTCACAACGAGAGAGCCCTCATCCTTCAGAAATGCATACTAAGGTGTTTATCTTAGTCGTTCTTTTGGTACCTGGGATTTGCTTCAGAGTAACCCAGAGCTGGGGTGTGGATGAAACAAGATTGGTCCTGACGCACTAAGCATTGAGGTAGTGGTATGTATGAGGCACTGGTCACAACTGTTTGCACTGCAAGTGGCTTATACTGGCCCAAGTGGTAGAAGTAAACTTACTGGCTCTCATGTATTCTGTAGTGGGCTTTAGGGCTCTCATGTATTCTGTAGTGGGCTTTAGGCAAGGCTGCGTCCAGGTGCTCCCAGGTGATGGGAAGAATCTCCGGCCAACCTGTTTCATGGTTCTGCATTCTCCCCTTTATTCTTAGGCAGATTCTGCCCCATGTAAGCAAAATGCCTCCCAGATCCTGGCAAAGCAGGGTTGGAGGAACCTCTTCTTCCCAAAGTCCTGGTCAGTTCCCCAGAAAGTACCAGTCATGCCTGTGCCAGGGTGACTGCCGGCTCCCAGACCAGCCCCATCCACAAAGGCAGGGGCTTGGCTGTCATTTCCACTAAGGGGGAAGACAGTATTAATAGATGCAGAAGGCTCTGCGGTGGGAAGATGTCAGCACTGGGCAAGCTGGATAGAGCCATGGTTAGGATGGAGTTGTGTGCTTGTTTCACTTGTAGCTCTTTATGAAGCAAGGCTCTGCCTCCCAGCCTGAAACCCAGACCTTGGTTTGGACCCAGTAGACCTCGTCCGAGTACATCCCCAAAGCAGGCGAGTCCCTAGCACAGTGAGCTCTGTCAGAACCTCCCAGCAGGCCTTTCTTCTGCCCTCATTGACAACCCTCTGACCCTCCTGTTGAGCACAGACGCATGTGTGATGTTACAGGAACCAGTGACCTTCCAGGATGTGGCCGTGGACTTCAGCCGGGAGGAGTGGGGGCTGTTGGGCCCGACGCAGAGGACTGAGTACCGAGATGTGATGCTGGAGACCTTTGGGCACCTGGTCTCTGTGGGTAAGGCCCCGCCCCCTCTTCACCCACCCCAGGGCTGGGAGGCCATAGGAGCCCAAGTCAGGTGTTCGTCTCCTCTGGGCTCCACACTGGGCATTCCCTCAAGGGGCCCTTGCTCTATCCAAAGGCTGTAAGTGGAACTGTAGACCTGGAGGGGTCGGGGCACTGGGTGGCCAGAAGCAGGCTTGGGTCCAGTGAAGAAGTGATTTGCTCTCTGCCCTGAGGAGGCAGTATGATAGAACAGGAATTCGAAGAGCTTGGAGGACGCTCCCTGCCCTCCCTATCCCTTGTTCACCAAACTCAGTGCACCCCTCCCTGCTGCTTCATTGCTTTTCAGTCTCTCTTCAGGATGCATGACTCTATTTGGAAAAAAAAAATGCTGACTTTTGAACTTAATTATGCATTTCATGCTCTCAGTCCCATCCCAGCACGTCTACTATGGTATCAACATCTTTTTTTTTTTTTTTTTCAGGTTGGGAGACTACCCTGGAAAATAAGCAGTTAGCTCCAAATTCTGGCATTCCTGGGGAAGAACCAGCTGCCAGCCTGAAAGTGCAAGAATCCTCAAGGGATTGTGCCTTTTCCTCTACATCAAAAGATCCCTTGCAGGGTGGGGTCCAGGCAGTCCAAGACACAGGGTTGAAACAGGTGGAGTCTGCTCAGGAAAAAGAGCTCCCTCAGAAGAAACACTTTGACAACCCTGAGTCCCAGGCAAACAGTGGTGCTCTTGACACAAACCAGGTTTCACTCCAGAAAAGTGACAACCTTGAGTCCCAGGCAAACAGTGGTACTCTTGACACCAACCAAGTTTTGCTCCAGAAAATTCCTCCTAGAAAACGATTGCGCAAACGTGACTCACAGGTTAAAAGCATGAAACATAATTCACGAGTAAAAATTCATCAGAAGAGTTGTGAAAGGCAAAATGCCAGGGAAGGCAATGGTTGTAGGAAAACCTTCAATCGGAGTACTAAACAGATTACGTTTATAAGAATTCACAAGGGGAGCCAAGTTTGCCGATGCAGTGAATGTGGCAAGATATTCCGGAACCCAAGATACTTCTCTGTGCATAAGAAAATCCATACAGGAGAGAGGCCCTATGTGTGTCAAGACTGTGGGAAAGGATTTGTTCAGAGCTCTTCCCTCACACAGCATCAGAGAGTTCATTCTGGAGAGAGGCCATTTGAATGTCAGGAGTGTGGGAGGACCTTCAATGATCGCTCGGCCATCTCCCAGCACCTGAGGACTCACACTGGAGCTAAGCCCTACAAGTGTCAGGACTGTGGAAAAGCCTTCCGCCAGAGCTCCCACCTCATCAGACATCAGAGGACTCACACCGGGGAGCGCCCGTATGCATGCAGCAAATGTGGAAAGGCCTTCACCCAGAGCTCACACCTTATCGGGCACCAGAGGACTCACAATAGGACAAAGCGAAAGAAGAAACACCCTACCTCATAACCCTCAAGCCAGTTGAAGAAGCACTGCTTTTTCAGCTTGACCTTGCAATGTAACATGCACAGGCCTGCTTGTGAATTGGGACTGAATGTGAAAGGGAAGCATTGAGTGAGGACATTCCCGAGACCAGAGGAAAACTGGAGAGAGTGCCCAGCACATCATGAATAAATAAGAAAATGAGTGGGGAGTTACTAACATCGGTTGGAAAAAATGATTTTCCATTCAGTTGATACTGTCTGTTCACTCATCTAGTCATTAAAAGTGAGAGTAATAAAATCTGAAACTGTTACATAATAAGTTTAAAAACCCAGGTAATTAATAATCTGCACTGAAATTACATTTACAGTACCACAGTAAAGTATTCATGTGTATAAATAAGGATCAAAAGAGAATGTGGATAAACTATTGATCTATTTCTGTGTAGAGCCTGTGTATTTCCTGCTTATTTAATTATTTCTACAGTAACGATTGATATTTAAGCAACATTAAAACAAAAGGAAGGAGACTGTCAGTTCTAGAAGATTCTGTGCAAGGCTGCAGCACCTTGGGCCCAAGATACTATGTGAATTGGGGTAAGTGGATCTTTCTGCTCTTTAGGGTGTTGTCATGATACGGTTAGGTGGAGGTAAGGAAAACCAAGAAACTCAAAGGGCTGGAAACCCCAGGCAAGTGTGGGGCTTCCTGGGAATGTTCATATTTCTTTTATTTTTTTTGACACAGAATCTTGCTGTCCCCCAGGCTGGAGTGCAGAGGTGCCATCATAGCTTACTGTAGCCTCGAATTACCTGGGCTTAAAGGATCCTCCTGCTTCAGCCTCCCAATAGCTGGAACTACGGGCATGCACCACTGCGCTACAGCCTGGGCGACAGTGTGACTCCATCTCAAAAAAGAAAAACGTACGCACGAGAGAAAATCCTGGGATTCTTTTTCTAGGGATGTAATGCTCACAAATAAAATGACTCCGCGGGCTACAGTGCATCTAAGACATAAAATCGCTGATGTGCACCATACAGAAGTTGTTTTCCAGTAGTGTGATCTCACAAGGATTCTTGTAATTCTGTCCCAGCCTCCCGAGTAACAGGAGGTACAAGTGCATCCGTAGGCCTGGCTAATTTTTTTGTATTTTTAGTAGAGACGGTTTCAAGTGTTGCCCAGGCTGGTCTCGAACTCCTGATTTCAGGCAGCCCGCTCGCCTGGGCATCCCAAAGCGCTGGGAGTACAGGCCTGAGCCACGGGGCCGGCCCACAGTCTAAGGTGTAAAACCGCACTGGAGGTTGTGGCATTTGACGCTGTGCGAATGATCTTTACCTTTCCCTCAAAAATCACGGCTCGGTCACTGCTCTAAGAGTGCGCGGCCAGTCAGCATAGCCGGCATGGGTCCGAGCGAGGAGGGTCGTTGTCATTGCGCAGGGTACACTGAGGAGCGGCTCCCCGGGCGCTTTCCAAGGCCAGGTCCACTTCCGAGTGCGTCAAAGGCTGCGGGCCGCGGACACGCTGACCGGGGCCAGAGGGAGGGCGACAGGCGGGGACGCTGGCGGAAGGGGTAATGGCGGAGTCGCCACCCAGCCGAGCCCACAGCTCTGGGAGGCTGGTTCCGCCTCTCTCCCGAAGCGTAGCTTCCGTCGCTTTGAGCACCAGGACACAGTCGCTGCCTTCCCTGAGCCCACGGTCGGCTTCACGCGGGAGCCTGGAAACTACAAGTCCCCAGAGACCGCGCGGCGCGGCCCGCGCAACAGAGCTACCCAATCACCGCACCGCGACCAAGCGGCGACATGCCTTGCCCAATCAGAGTCATGCTCTGCCAAATAAGCCACCTGTCTCATCCAATCAGAGTCTCGTCTGCCCTATTCGTTCCTTGTCTTGCCCAACCAGATTCTTGCCTCCTGCAAACCGCTTCCAGCCGGTTCCTGTGGCTGTGCCTGGTCCAATCAGCGGTTGGTGCCCTTGGCGCCCACGCCTGGTGGAAACAGACTCAGGGCCATCTTGGCTACGCCCGGGAGTAGGGCGCCGGGCGGCTGGCGGCGGACCTGTGGAGGCTCGCCTATGCCCTGGGGACCCCGTCCGCGGCCTGCAGGTAGTCAGGGGCTTTGAAACCAGAGCAATTGCATCTGGAATAGGGGATTGGTTAACAAGGCTCGGACGGGTTGGTCTCCATTTCCAGTAATTAAGGCATTCTTAGTCACAGGATGAGATGGAGGTCTGGACGAGATACCGGTCATAAAGACCTTGCCGGCAGGCTGGGCGGTGGCGCACGCCTGTCATCCCAGCACTTTGGGAGGCCGAGGCGGGCGGATCACGAGGTCAGGAGATCGAGACCATCCTGCCAAACATGGTGAAACCCCGTCTCTACTTAAAAATAGCGGGGCGTGGTGGTGCGCCTCTGTAGCCCCAGCTACTCTGGAGACGGAGGCAGGGAGTCACTTGAACCCGGGAAGCAGAGGTTGCGGGGAGCTGAGGTCTGGCCCCTGCACGCCAGGCTGGTGACAGCAAGGCTGGCTCCGTCTCAACGACAGAAACGAAAAGCCAAACAAAACCAAAACCTTGCTGATAAAACAGCTTGCAGTAAAGAAGCCGGCCAAAACCCACAGAGCCAGGAGAGTGCCCTCTGGTCATCCTCGCTGCTACACTCCCACCGGCGCCATGACGGTTTGCAAACGGCAACATCAGGAAGTTACCCTATATGGTCTAAAAAGGGAGGCACGAATAATCCACCCTTTGTTTGGCGTATCATCCAGAAATAACCATAAAAATGGGCAACCAGCAGCCGTCTGGGCTGCTCTCTCTGTGCAGTAGTCATTCTTTATTCCTTTGCTTTCCTAATAAGCTTGCTTTTACTTTAGGGACTGGACTGGAATTATCTCTTGCGTGACATCCACAAACCCTCTCTAGAGGTCTGGAACGGGACTGCCTTTCCAGTAACAGAGCCCAGACTAGCGCTCCAGGGTTCCTGGGCCAGGTGGTCCCAGGTGCCCAGTGGACTGGGACCCTAGGGAGAGGTTGATAGTCTCCTCATCAGACTCAGATGCACAAGCTTGCTTGCCTGGCCCTCGGTCACAGGTGACAGGCATCGCTTTCCTGCCTTGGAAATGGCCCAGTGCCTGCCTCTCCTAGACACCCAGCCTGGCGGCCCTCACCCACCTGGCCTGGCCAGGGATGTCTGCTGAAGTCAGGCTGCGCCTCACTCGAGCTGTGTCCTGAGCAGAAACTTGGAAGAAATGTGACCTCTGCCAGGACTGCGCATCTCCAGGCCCGCCTGGCAGGGGGAATATTGAGATGCTTACCGCACCAGCTTGTGTTTTGCCATATCCAGGACCCTCAGTCTTATTTGCTGAATTTTTTTTTTTTTTTTTTTTTTTTGAGGTGGAGTCTGGCTCTGTAGCCCAGGCTGGAGTGCAGTGCATGCTCTCAACTCACTTCAACCTCCATCTCCTGGGTCTGCTTCAAGCGATTCTCCTGCCTCCGCCTCCCGAGTAGCTGGGATTACAGGCATGAGCCACCATGCCCAGCTAATTTTTGTATTTTTTAGTAGAGACGGGTTTCACCATGTTGGCCAGTCTGGTCTTGAACTCCTGACCTCGTGATCTGCCCACCTCGGCCTCCCAAAGTGCTGGGATTACAGGTGGGAGCCACCACACGTGGCCGGTGAATACTTATTTTAATCCATGCATTAAAATAAAAAATTTATAAAATGATTTAAAAGTGGTCTTTCAGATTGGGTGCTGTGGATCAGGCCTGTAATCCCAGCACTTTGGGAGCCTGAGAGGGATAAATCGCTTAAGTCCAGGAGTTTGAGACCAGCTTGGGCAACACAGAAAAAGAACACAGAAAAAGAAAAAAGCTGGTCATGGTGGCACACACCTGTAGTCCCAGCTACTTGGGAGGATGGAGTCCAGGAGTTAGAGGCTGCAGTAAGTGATGGTTACACCTCTGCACTCCAGACTGGGCAGCAGAGGGAGACCTTGTCAAAAAAAAAGGGGGTGGGGGTGGGGCCTTTTGGTTATTTACTTGCCAAAACAAACGTGAGTTAATTACAGTTCATGAAGGGCCGAGCACAGTGGCTCACACCTGTAATCCGAACGCTTTGGGAGGGCAAGGTGGGTGGATCTCTTGAAGTCAGGAATTCGAGAACAGCCTAGGCAACCTGGTGAAACCTGTTCTCTACCAAAAACACAAACATCAGCCAGGCACGTCTATAGTCCCAGCTACTTGGAAGGCTGAGGCAGGAGAATCGCTTGAACACAGGAGGTGGAGGTTGCACTGATCCAGTATCACACCACTGCACTCCAGGCTGGACAACAGAGTGAGTGACACTTCATCTCAAATAATAATAATAATAAAAGTCATCTAAAAGGGAAAATGGCAAAAGTTAACATAATTTTGGACAGGAATAACAATGTAGGGAGTGTCTTACCAAAATGAAAGTGTTTATTGTTAAGCCAGAGTAATTAAAACTGTGACCCTGGAGCAGACAGAGACAAATCAATGCAACAAAGCTATATAGAGGTAACATTTGTGGCATATGATAAAGCAGCCATTTTTAAGTGATCCAGAAAAGAGGAATGTTCAGAAAATGTGCTGGGATGGTATACAGCTATATGGAAGAAAATTAAGTCAGATATCTATCACACCATATAGAAAAATTTCAGAGGGATGAAAGAACAAACATAAGGCCGGGCACAGTGGCTTACGCCTGTAATCCCAGCACTTTGGGAGGCCAAAGTGCGGGCAGATCACCTGAGATCAGGAGTTCAAGACCAGCCTGACCAACCTGGTGAAATCCAGTCTCTACTAAAAATACACAGATTAGCCGGGCGGGGGGGTGACAGGTGCCTGAAATCCCAGCTACTAGGGAGGCTGAGGCAGTAGAATCGCTTGAACCTGGGAGGCAGAGGTTGCAGTGAGCCAAGGTCGAGCCCCTGCACTCCAGCTTGGGCAACAGCAAGACTCTGTCTCAAAAAAAAAAAAAATCACACTCAACAATTTATCAAAAGGATGACAGTATATTCAACCTCAGTTTGCTTGAGGAATGCAAGAATGCTTCAATCTCAGAAAATTTATCAGTAAAATTTAATCAACAGTTTACAGAGACAAGCCGTGTGATTTTAACAACAGTTGCTTGAAAGGCATTTAGTAAAATTCATTAGCCACTTCTACTAAAAACTATTAAGTAAAATAGGAAGGAAAGAAAATTTAATATAATTTAAAACAAAAATCAAACAAAGAAACATTGCTTAAAATGGTGACATACAATACTGGGCAAAGGAAAATCAGGAGGAAGAAAAGACTGCCCCTTACCACAGTATGATCATTGAGATTGTTTTGGAGGTTCTAGTTAATGCAATAAAAAATAAATAAAATTATAGATGTAAATAACAGAAAAAAAAGGAGCAACAAACTATTTTAGTGAATACGAGAATCTAAACTCAGAAAACTCAGGACATTCAGATTGAATTAAACTATCAGAATTAATAAAGGGATCTGGTTCGATGGCAAGATTGGATGCTAAGTATACAAATAATGGCATTGTTTCAGTATTTGAGCTGACAGCTACAAATGGAAATTGAAGAGACTTTGCATTCATAATAGAAACAAACTTGTAAAATAGGATAATTTTAACAAGAAAGATACAGGACCTACATGAAAAAATTTAAATTCTAAAAATCTAAATTAATTAATGAAAAAGCATCATATTCTTGGATGTGAATACTTAAAATAATAAAAATCTAGTAATTCTGTAGATAGTGTGAAAATGAAGGCAACCCCAATCCCAACAGGTGTCTTTTCCCATTAAAGAAAATGATTTAAAAGATGGAAAGGAAAAGTAAATGCTTGATGACAGTCGAGAAAATTATAATCAAAATAAGAGTCAAGGAACTGGCCTTGCTCAATATTAAAGTGCCATTATAATCTCAAGAGAATGGGATTATTATAAGAATTGCCAGATGAATGTGTGGAAGAAAAATGATAGCTTATTCGAGAAGTGATTTTAGAAGAATTCTAGCTCGCCAGGTAAGCTGATGCCTGCATCAGACCTCAAACAAAAGTAATTCCTGATAGACCTATGGTTTGTATTTTTTTTAAATTTTTTATTTATTTATTTTTTAAGATGGGGTTTCACCATGTTGGTAAGGCTGGTCTTGAACTCCTGACCTCAGGTGATCCACCCGCCTTGGCCTCCAAAGTGCTTGGATTACAAGCGTGAGCCACCACGCCCTGCGCTATGATTTGTATTTTTAAACAATGTTTATATTTTGAGATGAAGTCTCGCTGTGTCGCCCAGGCTGGAGTGCAGTGGTGCGATCTTGGCTCACTGCAACCTCTGTTTCCCAGGTTCAGGTGATTCTCCTGCCTCAGCCCCCGGTCATTGGGATTACAGGCATGCACTATCACGCCCTGGCTAATTTTTGTATTTTTAGTAGAGATGGGTCTCATCACATTGGCCAGGCTGGTCTCAAAATCCTTGCCTTAAGCAATCCTCCCACCTGGGTTTCCTGAAGTGGTGAGATTACAGGCTTGCTCAGCCAGATTTTCATGTTGTAAAAAGTCCAAAAGAAAATTTAGAAAACTACGTAAACATAGAATCTTATGGCTTGGAATACTTTTTTAAGCAAGACAAGAAACTCAGATCTATTCACAAAGGAAGAATAGATATACACATTTTACATAAAAAGAATCTTTTTTTTTCAAAACAGAGTCTTGTTCTGTTGCTCAGGCTGGAGTGCTGTGGCAAAATCCCTGCTCACTGCAGCTCCACCCACTGGGTTCAAGTGATTCTTGTGCCTCACCCTCCTGAGTTGCTGGGATTACTGGCATGTTCCACCATGCCTGGCTACTTATTGTATTTTTAGTGGAGACAGGTTTTGCCATGTTGGCCAGGCTGGTCTTGAACTCCTGGCCTCAAGTGATTTGTTACTTGCGTCAGCCTCCCAAAGTGCTGGGATTACAGGAATGAGCACTGCATCTAGCCTAAAAAGAATTTTTTGTATGCTAAAATACTACAGATTTAAAAAGAAAATAAATTATGTGTTGAGAAAAATATTTGTTACACAAATGACAGACAAGGTTGACATCTAGAAACTACCATGGGCTCCTATAAAGTGCCAAAAAAGAAAAATATATTAATTAGATAAAACACAGAAAACAAAACCCCAAATAACCAGTGAGAATATGTAAACATCCTGAAATCACAAGCAGCTAGGGAATACAAATTAAATAAAATGTTACTTCTACCCAAAATACTGGCAAAATACAAATGATAATACTCAATGCTGGAAGGAATAAGAATCGTTACTCCCACTTTGGTAAGTAATTTGGCAATACCTAAGAGAATTAAAAATGCACTTATCCTTCAACTTGTGTAGTCCCACTGGAAGGGACTAGCCCTAACCTATGGAAAGGAATGCACTAATTCTGGGTGTCGGTGGGTGTTTACTACAGTATTGTTTATGTTGTGTCTGCAGACAGCAGTGTGGATGATGAATATCAGGATTTTATAGCGGAGGACGGGCAAATGAGGGGGAAGAATTAGGCTGCCGCAAGTTGAGAGCTACGTCTGCTATCATTAGTTAAGAGAAATTATGAATGTAAAGTTCAATGTATGACGTTTTTTTTCTTGTCTCTATTTTGTTATTATTATTATTATTTGAGATGGAGTCTAGCTCTGTCTCCCAGGCTGGAGTACAAAGGCGAGATCTCGGCTTACTGCAACCTCCTCCTTGTAGATTCAAGCAGTTATCCTGCCTTAGTCTCCCAAATAGCTGGGATTACAGGCATCTGCCACCATGCCCAGAGACAAGGTTTCACCGTTGGCCAGGCTGGTCTCGAACTCCTGACCTCAAGTGATCGGCCCACCTTGACCTCCCAAAGTGCTGGGATTACAGGTGTGAGCCACCTCGCCCAGCCACAATGTATGAAGTGTTTCTAAACATGTAAAAGTCAGCATGAACTGGGGCAAAAATGAAATAGAGTCATCTAAAAATGAAAATAGAGATTTGATTACAGGGTGGGAGTCTACATCATCTTCTATTTGAATTTTCTGTTGTTACCCGAGTTCCAAATTTTTTTCACTCCAGATAATTCATACTATAATATCTCGATAAACCTGGCTCACAGAATAAAAGTTTGAAAAATAATTTTATTTTAACAATCATTAGAAAAATTATGGAAGTGAAAAATTGTGCAAAAATGAGTATGTACCAACTTTCTGTCAGAGCCGCACCTTAATCAACTAATAAGAAAGCAAACAAAAGTAAATTGTACAAGCATGCCAACAATAATCATTATTTCTCCCATATTTTACCCTTTAATATTCAGAAGAAGTCATACAGGAGGAAAATTGTATTACCGTAATAAATATAGATATATTTAACAACACTAGATCCCTGCTGGCCAAAAGGAAAAACAAAAAACAACCCCTAGTTTATCCCTAAATGTTTGCCAGAGAATCTTAAAAGACAAAATAATTCATATAATAAATGTTAGAAAAATTTCTTTTACAGTTCTTGCCTTTCTCACAGAGGAAGGACTTACACTGGAAAGAAACCCCATAGATCTATTCAACCTGGTAAATCTTTTTGATGGAGCTCTCACCTGGCTGCACATCACAACTTATACCAGAGAGAAAATTTATGAATGTAATTAATGTGGAAAGTTTTTTAGCTGGTGCTCCCACCTTGTTAGACATAAAGAACTCATACTGGAGACTCTGGGAATATTAGGAATGTTAGAGAGCTTTGAGCAAGAGATGTCACCTAATTGGGCATTAGTAAATACACACTGGGTGGGGTGCAGTGGTTCACACCTGTAAGCCCAGCACTTTGGGAGGCTGAGGTGGGTGGATCACAAGGTCAAGAGTTCAAGACCAGCCTGGCCAACATGGTGAAACCCCGTCTCTACTAAAAATACAAAAAGAATCAGCTGGGTGTGGTGATGAGCGCCTGTAATCCCAGCTACTTGGGAGACTGAGGCAGAGAATTGCTTGAACTTGGGAGATGGAGGTTGCAGTGAGCCGAGATCACACCAGTGCACTCCAGCCTGGGTGACAGACTCTGTCTCAACAAAAAAGAAAAAAGAAAACTCACACTGAAGAAAAACTATTCCGTTGTAATCAATGTGAGAAATCTTTCAGTGACATCCTTGATTTTAATTCACATCGAGGTGAGCATGATGGAAAGAAGCCTTACGGAGGCAATCAAGGTAGGAAGTCTTTCTATAAAGTTCTGGCCTTATTGCATGGCAAACAACTCATACTGCAGAGAAGTTTCATGACTAATCAGTGTTGGAAATGCTTCACTTAGGCTTCTCACTAGTTGCTTATCAAGAAATCATCCCAGAGAGAAACTGCAAGTGTCCTGAGTGGGAAATCAGCTGGAGCTGATTACTTATTTGGCATCAGAGATTTCACACTAGAGAAAAACCTCATGAATGTCACCAGTGTGGAAAATCCTGCAGCCAGAATTCTCACCTTATTGAACAGCAAAGAACTCATTCTGGAGAGAAGCCTATAAATGTAGTCAACGTGGAAAAACTTTCAGAAAGCGTTCTTACCTTATTTTGTGTGCATAAAAAAATTCATATGGGCAAAAACCACCATGAATGTACGAATGTGAAAAAGCCTTCAGGAGACCATCTGACCTTATGGAACACCAGGTAATTCATAAGAGAAACTGTTATGCATATAATCAGTGCACAAAGCCCCTTCAGGCAGCATTCTAGCCACGTCAGGCACCAGGTAACTCATTCTTCAGTCAAACTATCAATGAACTGTTTAAATTGAGACCGGGTCTCACTCTGTCACCCAGGCTGCAGTGTAGTGGCAAGATACCACTCTGCAGCCTCAACCTCTTGGACTCGTGATCCTCCGACCTCAGCTTCCCAAAGTGCCAGGGTTACAGGTGTGAGCCATTGTACCCAGCCGTAACTTTTAAAAGATTTTCTTCTTTTTTCCCCTTTATTGGGACATCAAGGGAAAAGTAACATTTTTTTTTGAGACAGTCTCGCCCAGGCCAGAGGAGTGCGGTGGCGCGATCTCGGCTCACTGCAACCTCCGCCTCCTGGGTTCAAGCAGTTCTCCCGCCTCAGCCTTCTGAGTAGATGGGATTACAGGCATCTGCCACCATGCCCGGCTAATTTTTGTATATTTGGTAGAAACAGGGTTTCACCACGTTGGCCAGGCTGGCCTCAAACTCCTGACCTCAGGTGATCCACCCTCCTCAGCCTCCCAAAGTGCTGGGATTACAGGTGTAAGCCACCGTGCCTGGCCAAAAGTAACATTTTTAATGTAACAATATATGATCATTCTTTGCTCTTATGACACAATCCTACAAAAGGCGATCACTAAGCTTAAGCACTAAGCCTAAATCTGAGAAAGAACTATTAGAAGGGCAAGAAAATAAATAATATAAACACTGATGTGGGGAAAGTTGTCCCTCAGAAGACTACATTATTGATACAGACATTGAAACAGTAGACAGAAATGTAGTATCAAAGTTCTTATTTACTTAACCATTTTCCCATGTAGGACCATGTGTATAGTTTCTAATCTGTTTTAGGCAGAGTCTATAACACATAAATATGCTGCAAAGTGAAAAATGTATGATGCATGTGATTTTTCTACCATATTAAAGTACATTTGCACACGGACAAGAATCAAAGTGCAATGAATGATTGATTTAATTTTTCCCATTATGTATGAGGATGTAAGAAAGATGAGGTACAAGGAGCTAAGGAGCTAAGTGCTCCCAGGCTTCTGAGAAATCATGCCAGGTAAGTGTGAAGGCCACTTTCTGTCATTCTTGTGTTCAATGCTAAAGTCCCAGGGACTTTACCATTGAGGATCCAGTAGTTTATGGGGTGGGCACGTGGAGAATCCCATCATGGGGTGAGAGTGTCTGGGCAGTGCAGAAGATATGTGTGCACTCACAATATTGCACACAGGAGTGCATTTACCAAAACTTCCTTACATTCCTCTGCGTTCTGTCTAAAAAATGTGACCCATGATGCAGGAAACCTAGACATGTGCAAGAACAGCTTCAACCCATCATCCATATTCTGAATCCATCCCAACAGTGTCTGATGTGAAAACCAGAGGAGGGTCCACTCCTAAGCTGGGATGCAGCTTTCCTGGTGCCAGGAACTTTCTGTTTTCCCTGAATCGGAGGATCATACTTTGGATTCTACTTATAGCAAATTGTTCATGGAAGGATTTCTGAAGTTTCCTGCAATGGGTGTTGTATTTCAGTGCCTCCTTCTGTGAGCCACGCATGTGGTTCATCAGGTATTTTTCTCCACACACTCAGAAATATAGAATGTGTAGCATCAGCAAATACCTGATAAAAACTTATCAGCCAGGCATGATGGCTCATGCCTGTAATCCTAGCACTTTGGGAGGCCGAGGTGGGTGGATCACGAGGTCAGGAGTTCGAGACTAGCTTGGCCAATATGGTGAAAACCTGTCTCTACTAAAAATACAAAAATTAGCTGGGCGTAGTGGCAGATGCCTATAATTTCAGCTACTTGGGAGGCTGAGGCATGAGAACTGCTTGAACCCGGGAGGCAGAGGTTGCATTGAGCCATATCGTGCCCTACTGCACTCCAGAGAGAAACTCTCTCTCAAAAAAACAAACAAACAAACAAACAAAAAACCAGATGCAACTCATGGCTGAACAAGCCAGCATCACCAGCTGGAGGTGCCCAGCCTGCAAGGTGACTGAGAAAAATCCTGTGTCAATGGTAGAATTTCTTACAAGTTAAGTTTATTGAGTAATAATCTACTATGTTATACCCTTTTTTAGCTCACAGCTATGAGTTTTCACAAAGATACACTCCTGTGGCCACTATGATCAATATTTAGAACAGTTCCATCATCCCAGAAAACAACAGATCGTGGCTTTTTGTAATCATTTTCTCCCCCTACCTGAAGCTTTTGGGAACCAGTGATCTGTCTCCTATCCTCATCATTTTTTCTTTTCCATAATAAAGGGTATTGCTGTCTTGTGAAACAAAAACAAAAAAGAAACAAAATTGTCCAATTGGAAAGTGTTACTGATGGGATTTGCACTCCACTCTTTTTACATTGCCACACTAATTCTTAACTCTACCATACCTTTTTTTCTAATAACAGACCTTTTTTTTAGAACATTTTTAGATTTACAGAAAAATTGAGAACACTCCATTTAGAGAGTTCCCATGTTACACCACCGCCCACGCAGTTCCTGCTATTATTAGCATCTTGTACTAGTGTGGAACATTTGTTGAAATTAATGAACCAATATTAATACATTATAATTAACTAAGGCCCATAGTTTATGGAACTAAAGTACGTGGTTTGCATGCATAGTTTACATGGCTCACTCCTTGTGTTGTACATTCTATGGGTTTTTTTCTTTTTTGAGACAGAGTCCCGCTCTGACCTCAGGTGATCAAGACCAATCTGGCCAACATGGTAAAACCCCGTCTCTATTAAAAATACAAAATTAGCCGGGCATGGTGATGTGCACCTGTAATCCCAGCTACTTGGGAGGCTGAGGCAGGAGAATCGTTTGAACCCAGGATGTGGAGGTTGCAGTGAGCTGAGATTGCACCACTGTACTTCAGCCTGGGCAACAGAAAAACTGAAGAAAAATTAAATCCCTGTAATCCTAAATCTCAAAAATATCAGGACAAATACAAAGTGTATTTTCTCTTAAAAAGTAATTCTCCATTGAGGAATTCTATAATAGCTACTCTTGTAATAATAACTACTTCTAGTGCACAGATTGTGGTTTCTAAAACACATTTCCCACTAGAAAGGACCAGGCTCCTTAGAGAAATGATATATTCCAGGGCTGGGGCAGGATAGGTGCAGAATGCCCATACCAGAAAACAAACAAGCCATCAGAGAGTACTGGGGTCACGTCACAAGAACCAGAAACCAACTTAAAGGAGCTCCTCTTGGCCAAGTTTGGGTCAAGTAGAGAATCAAATTATTCACTGCAGTGAATTAAAACACATTCAATATATTAAAAATCCACGTATATAGAATATATTCACTGGCCACCTTCTACGGATGCTAGCAAATCACCTCAGTTCTCTCAAAGCTGGTAAATAAAGGGAAAGAATAAAGCATTTATTGTGCTTTTCCCAAACAAATTGTACCTCAAGGTAACAAAAAAGCTGATAAAGTTTTTCCATATGGAAGAATTCCAGATGCAGAAGGAATGACAGAATTAGAAAATCATCATTTAGGTGTACAAGAAAAATTCCTATGAAAATAGTAATTTGGCCGGGCGCGGTGGCTCACGCCTGTAATCCTAGCACTCTGGGAGGCCGAGGTGGGTGGATCACCTGAGGTCAGGAGTTCAAGACCAGCCTGGCCAAGATGGCGAAACTCCATCTTAAAAAAAAAAAAAGAAAAGAAAATCGTAATTTGTAATTCTTAATGAAACAATGGGTGTAGGCAATGATCTTCAATGACTGCAAAAGCCATTTGGTGAAAAATGTCGAAGAATGTTACAGAAGATTGATCAGGCAGTCAACACTTGAACGCGCTCATCAAAATAAATATTACAGAAGTGCACAACTAGACATTATGTGCCTTCTGATATGATGCAAGAAGAAAAATGCAACCTCTGAAGGATTCTTGTCTCTCTCCAACAAGGCAAGGCGCCAGGAAGGCCCCCGAGGAGATGATAGAGCCGAGCGCCATCAGGACTAGTCCTGCTCTGGAGGCCGGGCGCCACCTCCAGTCTCGGCTTCGGTTACCGGCTGAGAACCCGCGTGGCCGTTCAAGGGGGCGGGGACAGGCGCGCCAAGGAGCAGAACCGCGGGAAGCAACAAGTTTCTAAGCCACAATGCTAGTCGCGATAAAGGAAAAAGCTCGTCTCGCCGCCGCGGGGCCTTAAGCTCCCGCCCGGAACGACGGCGCCTGAGAAAGCAACGGCCACAGGCGCGCGGACTTCTGGGAGTTGTCGTTCGTCGCGCAGAGCGCGGACACCTACGCCGGCCACCGGAAGCGCCGCCATTGCCCGGCGCGTGCAAGCGAGGCTGGCCCGCCCAAGGTTGGCGCGGAGGCTCCGCTGTTAGTCGGGTGGAGCCGGAGCGCCGGACCAGACGGAGCGGCCCCAAGTGACCTGGGCGTGCCGGAGAAGCGAGC
>PVKP010030517.1:0-27859 GCA_004027715.1 Plecturocebus donacophilus
AAAAAAAAAAAAAAAAAAACACTTTAAACTTCATATGGAACCAAGGAGAGCCCACATAGCCAAGACAATCCTAAGCAAAAAGAACAAAGCTGGAGGCATCACACTACCTGACTTCAAACTATACTACAAGGCTACAGTAATCAAAACAGCATGGTACTGGTACCAAAACAGAGATACAGACCAATGGAACAGAACAGAGGCCTCAGAAGCAATGCCACACATCCACAACCATCTGATCTTTGACAAACCAGACAAAAACAAGTAATGGGGAAAGGATTCCCTCTTTAATAAGTGGTGTTGGGAAAACAGGCCAGCCATATGCAGGAAGCTGAAACTGGACCCCTTCCTTACATCTTATACAAAAACTAACTCCAGATGGATTAAAGATTTAAACATAAGAACTAACACCATAAAAGCCCTGGAAGAAAACCTAGGCAACACCATTCAGGACACAGGTGTAGGCAAGGACTTCATGACTAAAACACTAGAAGCAGTGACAACAAAAACCAAAATAGACAAATGGGATCTATTAAACTCCAGAGCTTCTGTACAGCAAAAGAAACAATCATTAGAGTCAACCAGCAACCAACAGAATGGAAAAAATTTTTGCAACCGGCAACCAACAGAATGGGAAAAAATTTTTGCAATCTACCCATCTGACAAAGGGTTAATATCCAAAATCTACAAAGAACTAAAGCAGATTTACAAGAAAAAAAAACAAACAAACAAACCCATTCAAAAGTGGGCAAAAGAGATGAACAGACACTTTTCAAAAGAAGACATTTATGCAGCCAACAAACTTCTGAAAAAATGCTCATCATCATTAGTCATTAGAGAAATGCAAATCAAAACCACATTGAGATAGCATCTCATGCCAGTTAGAATGGCAGTCATTAAAAATTCTGTAGACAACAGATGCTGGAGAGGATGTGGAGAAAAAGAAACACTTTTACACTGTTGGTGGGAGTGTAAATTAATTCAACCATTATGGAAGACAGTGTAGTGATTCCTCAAGGATCTAGAAATAGAAATTCCATTTGACCCAGCAATCCCATTACTGCGTATATACCCAAAGGATTATAAATGGTTCTGTTGTGAAGACACATGCACACATATGTTCATTCTGGTGCTGTTTACAATAGCAAAGACCTGGAACCAACCCAAATGCCCATCAATGATAGACTGGACAAAGCAAATGGGGCACATATACACCATGGAATACTATGCAGCCATAAAAAAAGACAAGTTCATGTTCTTTGTAGAGACATGGATGTATCTAGAAACCATCATTCTCAGCAAACTGACACAAGAAAAGAAAATCAAACAATGTGTGTTTTCACTCATAGGTGGGTGATGAACAATGAGAACATTTGGACACAGGGAAGGGAACAACACTCACTGGGGTAGGTGGGGGTGTGGATGGGAGGGGAGGGGAGGGAGGGATAACAGCAGGAGAAATGCCTGATGTATGCAACAGGGGAGACAGCAAACCACCAAGGCATGTATGTGCCTATGCAAAAATTCTGTAGGATGCAGGATGTGCACATGTATCCCAGAGCCCAAAGTACAATTTAAAAAATAAATAAAAAGGAAAAAGAAAAAAGGAATCCACATAACACTGATTTTGGGATATTATGTCAGGAAAAGGTCAGTTTTCACTTTGTTTGAATATATTTATCCAATTATCCCAGAGCCATTTATTAAAAAGTCTTTTTCCATTGCTTTGAAGTGCTCCTTTTGTCATAAATCGAATATCCATATATGTGTTTATTGATGGTTCTGTTCCACTGATCTCTTTGTCTTTGTCTGATTCTACAGTATCTTTATTACTGTGTCTTGGTATTTGATCTTGGTGTTCCATATAGCAAGTCTTCCCATCTTTTGCTCAATCTTATTTGTATCCTTTGAATTTTCTTGTTTATGACCAAATAATCAGTTTCTCTCATGTTCCTGGTGAACTTGAAAATAATTTATATTATGCAGTCATTGGGTACTGTGTTCTGCAGAGTTATATTTAACCAATTTAATAAATATTTTTGCTCCGATACGGTATATCCTTCTTGATTTGTATATGATCATTCCAGCAGATACTGGTATTTTAAACAAACAAAACACATTATTGTGACCTTGTCTGTTTTTTTCCAATTCTGATTTACAGTTATGAGTCTATGCTCATGAATGCTTATAAATTCAAAAGAATTTACACATTCTGCTGAATTAATCTCTGATCATTCCAAAGTACCTCTATCTCTAATATTTTCCCTTTAAAGTAGACTTTGATATTAATATAGTTACATCACTCTCTGTTTGTTAAGATTTAAGTTCTATCATGTTCTGACACTGCTTGTAGCTTTTAATGACATCAGAGAGTAAAAGCCAAGATCCTTTCCTGACCTGACTTGTCCCTGTTTCTCTGAACTGCAGCCACCTTGTTCCAATTCCCAGCCCTCCACACTGGCCCCTTCCAGCTCTTGAAGTAGTTCAGAAGCTCCCGCATCAGGGTATTTGCGTTTGCAATTCTCTCTGGCTGAAATGCTCTTTCCTCAGATGTCTGCATCACTCATTCTCTCATGTTCTCCGATGCTGCTCCTTAAAGTCTCCTTGGGGGTTGAGTCTTCTCTCACCACACCCAATGTTCCCTTCTCCATCCATGTGCATAATTCTCTCCATAGCACATAGCAAAAAAAAAAAATCTATTTATTAATGTTTACAAATGTGTTTATTTGCTGTCACCTATCTACCATGTTGAAATGATAGTTTCCTGCAGCTGGAACTTTGTTTCTATAAGGGCAGAAACTTGGTTTTTGTTATTATTTTGTTTAAATGAAACAAATTATTTTTTTTTAAATAATTATTATTTAAAATTATATATTTTAATTAATATATATATAATATTTATATTATAAATATATTATATATAAATATATATTTATATTATATATAATATATATAAATATATATTTTAAATTGTATATTTTAATTATTAATAATTATTATTTAAAAATAATTATTATTTTATTTAAATGAAACAAATTATTTTGTTATTATTTTGTTTAAATTCTTTTTTATTACTGTATCTAGAGAATGTAGAACTCTCAAGTACTTTTTGAATAAATGAATGAGTTAATAAGAGAGATTGTAGCATTATATCTGTCTGTGTATCTATGCATCCATCTATCTATCTGTCTCTATCTGCCATTAAATATAAGCTAGTATTAAGATAGAGCAAAACTCATTTCTCTACTGAAAAGATAGCTAAAGCTAAACTCATCAGTGCATCAAAGTTCACCCTGTTCATTGACTACTTCTTTACACAAAACAAGTGTGTGTTTCAATAGTACTACATATATTTTGTCAAAGCGCAAACACTTAAGACCAAGTAGTTGAAATTACTCATAATCTAAACCTGCAAATATCTCTTCCTGGATGGGCTTTGCTTATTTATTGTCTTGATATGTTCATCTGATACACAGTTGTAAGTTAATAATTAAATCTTATTCCCCAAGATGTCATTCATACGGTATCTTGCTTTCAGAAGAAAACACAAAGTTAGCCACTCCAGCTGTGACACTTCCTTTTATAATTTTTTAAATCTCTAGGAACAAACTTTCTAACACCCCCTTTACTACAACGGACTCTCAGGTTTGACAACTCCTACAATTGAAAATTCTTCCAAGTTTCTAACCAAAAGCCTACTTGAAGTTCAAGGTTCATTAGGTCAACAGCTTGTGATAAAACAGGCCCATTAAACCCGACTTTTGGTTAAGGCAGAGCTTGTGAATGAGTCCTAGCTAAATAACGTAATTATGGCTATGGACTGAAGCCAAGAAATCTGCTCCCTACTTCACAGTGAGTCTTAAATGGAAAAAGGATATCCTTTGTATAAAATCACCTTGAAAAGGAGAAAGTACTAAGGAAAAGAGATTGCTATGCGGTAAATGGTTTTCATCAGGGGGATTAAGAAGATTTTTAATTATGGCATGCTGGCTGGCTGGTTAACACAGTGGAAAGCTAAGGGTGTGGACCAGCTGTGGTCCTGGGAATTTCTGGAGTCATAGCAACAACATGGAATTTTCTATATGAGAATTGGAGGGGAACCTAGGAGCCTGTTTGATGAAATAACTAGCATGTTTAGAAGATAGTTTTGAATGAGAAGGTGAAATCAGCTAATCCCCCAGGATAAAGTTGTATAGCATCCTGAAATGATGGGGAAGGCAAAAATGACATCCGCTAAAAGACGGACACTGGGAAGGTACATTTTCTTGTAGGCAATAGGTTCTGTTGTTAACCAGCCAATGGTCTCTGTATGTTGAGATGCCCTTGAAGAGCCAAGTAACATCTGAAGAGACTTCATCTCCTCCCACCTACCGCTAATGGAGGTCATTAAATTATGTCCCATTCTCATGGAATCCAAATAAAAATAAGGTATTGCATCTCATTTATGTGGTACTCTTTCATGTACTCAAAGAATTTGTATCTTTCATTTATAAGCAAAATAAAACCTATTCCTTTATTATTATTTTTTCTCCAGGGAGTGATTTCCTGGTCTCAGGCAGTCATTTCTGCTGTTCAGTCCTGGAATTTCTCCAACACTCTCACATAAGGCATCAGTTATAGGGCCTAAAGCAGATCCTAATGCACTAATAAAATCTGGTTTGACGAAGAGTACAAAAAGGTGATCTCCTTGTACTTCTGCTTATTTTATACTTCTGGTACGGAGGCGGCTTTTAGTGTGCTGACTCATGCTTAATTTGATTTCACATTGACACAGAATGACACTTGCAAATTCTCCACACCAGCACCTTTTCTATTATTTTACTCTTATTAAAAAGCAAAATACTTTGAAAAACTGTGTCCAAAGAGAGGTGGAAGGTGGAACTCTGCACTTATCATTTAATTTCTTTGCTACTTGAAGTTTAAAATCCAGCCAGAGATCTGATCAAAATATAACTAGTCCATAGCCACGGCGAATTCATATTTCCTAATAATTGTATGTTTTTGTTACTTGATTGTGAGACTTTTGTTATACCTTTAAAGTATCGAAAATAACTTAAGACAAACAGAAATGAAGGACATTGCTCAACGTACCGAACTGTTATACTTTAAAACTATTTGGGTTGTGATAAACAAAGTGTCATGTATCAGAAGAGACTAAGGAGACAGAACTACTAAATGCAATTTGATATCCTGTGTTAGGTCTTGAAACAGAACAGGACAAGAAAAATCTGACAAAATCTGAGCAGAATCTTTAGTTAATAGTATTTTACCAATATTAATATATTAGTTTTGAAAGTGTGCTATGGTTATATAGGATACTAATATTAGAGGAAGCTGTATAGAGTATACAGGAATGCACCATTTTTGCAACTGTTTATAAACCTAAACTTATTCCAAGATAAAAAATATTCAGGGCCTCAACTTGGTAAACAGTCTGCTATATAGAATCTTTAAAGATCAGTCTTATCTCTGCGTGGTTGCCTTTCTTAATGTAATAGCAAAGTGATAAGATACTCTCAAAAATATTAAATATTTTTCCTTATTATCTATTATCAGATTTATTTTGAAACAATATTGAGTGCATAAATAGAAAAACGTATGCCTTCCGGCCCATGTTTAACTCACTCTTTAATAGAAAATAACTATGGTAACATCATATGGGGAATTACAGTCAGTGAGTATGTGTGTTTACGGATTTCCATGAATATTAATAAGGTTTCATTCAACATTATGATTGTTCCGAAGCTATGAGTAACGAAGTAATGGAGAGTAAGGGGAAAGCATTCCTCTGCACAAAAAGACAAGAACTATATTACTGGGGATTTTAGTCTCAACTTTATTCCTCAATTAAGACTCTAGATCCATTAATGAATAGCTAAAAGATCAGATAGTGATCATCTCTATACATCCCACTTTGCAGATAATATTCTTTTTCTGTTACCAGCCTGTCAAATCTCAGAGTCATGTGACTGTCTTTTGCTTCCTCACTATTATTACTCTGACAACTACCACAACCAGCACTATCCCACCGTCACTGCTAGTTTTTTTTTTTTTTAAAAAAAAAAGATACCTAAAAGTATCTTAGTTCCAACTTCTGTAACAAAATATATGCGAGGTGGCTTGAACCACAAAAATTGTTCTTTCACATTTCTGGAGGTTGCAAGTTTGAGATAGGGTGCCAGCCCGTTGGGTTCTGGTCAAGGCTTTCTTCCTGGCTTGCAGATGGCCACATTCTCACTTTACGTTCATGTGACCTCTTCCTTGTGAGTAAGCAGAGAGAGAGAGAAAGCGAGTTCTGTCCTGTGTCTTATAAGAGCACTAATGCCATTATCAAGGCCAACCCTCATGACCCCATCTAACCCTTCTTACTTCCCAAAGGCCCCATCTCCAAATATTAGCACATTGGGAATTAGAGCATCAATAGATGGAATTCTATGGGGATGTAGTTCAGTCATGGCAGTATTAGCAACCCAAAAGTTTCAGGTAAGAGTTTGTGGATTACTTTCCAAATTCAGATGCTAGATGCTTTCTTCAGGTTATGTCTTGTAATCCTCAAAGGGCATCTTCACGAGGCATATTGATCTTAATTTAACTTCTGCAAGTGAAGGTATTTAATGAATAGCAGAACCTGCACTAAAAATTAAATTGTTATGACCCAAAAAACTATGTTTTGGGGTATTAAAATATAATATCCTGAATTATGATACAAAGGTGTGAATTGTATTAAAGACTGAGTGAAATGATTTATCCTGCACAAAAATTATTTCATGCTGTATGGTGAAGAGAGTAATTTTAGGAAGACTAATTTGATGCCTTTTTTTTCTTTTTTTTCAGTTGTGTATTAGTGAATGTCAATATAAATAGCTATATTGCTTAACAGTATCCAAACTAATGTGAAATGAGCAGAACCCATATGTGTATTCAATAGAATAGTTTTGTCCATTGATATTATATATGACATAATTCTCATAATTATGAAAATCATTTGAAATCTTTAAAACTGTATTGATGTAAGGAATAATTTTCACAGTATAGGTAAATATCCATCATAGTTACAGATGTGCTGAAGAAGGTCTGTTGCTAAGAGCATTTTATCCGTTTTGTATTAAAATGCCCTGTGTGTATTGACTGTGCCGTATGCACTGCGGCATTAGCTTTATATACTTCGTTTCTTAACACTTAACACTTAATCGTCCTCAAGCTAATTGAAGGACACAAGCTCAGAGAGCTAAATGCCTTGCCCAAAGTTATCTCACTCCAGGAAGGGGCTGAGCTGGAATTCCAAGTCTAATATTTGTAGTTTCACAGTCTGTATTTGGGAGATCATTAATATAATTTCTATTTTTAAAAAATTATTATATGGCGCTCTAACTTTTCCGGTTGCAAAATATTTGCATCTGAATATTATGGAGCTGAATATTTAATAAAATTGTATGTCATTAGGAAAAAAGTATCCCTTTATATGGCTTTGTCATGTGCAGAAAATTGTACCTACTCTGTAAGAAAAAAGAGCTTGAGAAATGGCTGAGACTTGTGGAGAGTCCTCTTTGTACTAGAACATAAGCACATGTTGGTAAATCCTCCCTCTGTTTCATGACGTACCCTTTATTAGCTAAGACACTACGTAATTTGTGTAAGGTTGCATAGCTAGTAAGTGGCATAGCCATAATGTAAATCTATGTCTGTCTGATTCCAAAGCTCTATTAAGTTTCTGCTATACCAAACTGTCTCTTCTTAGATATTGCATTTCCAAAATCTGTTACCACTTGAAATGTAATTACTTCATTTAAGTTCAAAAGCAGAATTCTACAGTGCTAAATAAATTGATGTAGAACTAATTAAAGCTAAACAAACCATAAGCTGATCATATTCTAATCATTTAATTTTTAAATATTGTTTCACTTTGGGGTTGTGGATCAGTAAGGGGCCAAATAAGCAAATAATAACAATATTATGTGTGAAATACAGGACCTGTATGTAGATAGAACACCAGGAGCGCTAAAGGAGTAATTTAGTTCTTAATTTTCTGGTGCATGGTTAGGAAGCATTTGTTAGGGAAGGTGCATCTGAATCAGGCAGAGGAGAGGCATGTTCATGTGTGCAGGAAGTTTAAGGTTGTCCTGCACATGCTTTTAAAGGCTTCTGAAAAGTATGTAAGAAAGGCAGAAAGAGTCAAAGTATGTGTATCTTGGTTGTTCTACTCTTATAATGAGAGGCCTTTATGTGAGTTTTGTAAGTATGCCTTTTAACACGGAAAAGACTGTCTTCTTGTGAATAATAAACAATGTACACTTCAAAAGAATTATATTATCTGGGATATATTTGTAGAAAGAAAACATAATATGAGAACTTTGCAATTTAAATGAAGACATAGAAGAGAAATATTGTGATCTAGATTTCAGAAGTTTCCTTCTATCAGTTTCCTCATGGGTGTAAAGAAATTATCTACCAGCAAAGAGTGCACTAAAATTTGAAATTTAAAAGATGTGGCCAATTTGCATTTTTAGACTTCTTCAATTATTGGGAAAAATTCATTTTATTACCTTGTCTTCAAACATACCTGTTGAGGGAGTGTGATATGGTAGAAAATATAGAACAAACAATCTACAGGTCCAATATTAATCAGGTCTATAAAATAAGGGCAAAGTTCAGAAATTATGGTTTGTGTTAGTGTAATTAGTTGTCTTGCTTTTTTTTTTTTTCAATCAAAGCTTAAGATTCAGATGTGTGTGTTCAAATCCTGACATTGTCACAAACTTTATCTTGAAGGTAATGCCTATTCTAGGTCTCTATCTCATTTCATTATAAGGACTAAATATGTATATAAATTTTAATTTATTGCACATAAGTATTTAATAAATACTTCCTATTACAAAAGTAAAGAAAAGATCAGATAGATGAAGTTAATTTTCAAATGTGATTTTTTTTTCAAAGACAGAAAATTGAATATTATGTAAGTCCTTCACTTAACTTTATTAACCTGCCATTGCACTAGCATGGAAGATGGAGAATTGTCTGTCACTAGGATGGTGATAATAAGTAATTTATACAATGTTGGCATCCAGATGATTTAGTTATGTTAAAGACTACTGAAACCAGCCAACACAGCGAAAACCTCAAAACACAATCTTTTCACAAAAAAACTGTTTTACATGAAATATTATATTTTAAAAATACACTGTAATCTTAATTAAAAACATACTTGTCAATCAAAAACAGTTCCTCTCTGTGAAGTAAGTGCAGTTAAAAAAAGTGTTCCCAATGGATTCGTTGAATAAATAAACTCCTGATGTCATAAACTCACGTGAAAAGATGGATAATGGGATTCCTTTATTTGCTTTCAGATTTTCAGACGATGCTGGTTGGTTTTCAAGAAGGCTTCTAGCAAAGGACCTAGAAGGTTAGAAAAATTTCCAGATGAAAAGGCAGCTTATTTCAGAAACTTTCATAAGGTAAGTCAGTCCTGGGAGTCCCTGGGGAATAACTCGGCCCTCAAATACTTGTGGAGACATTTCTTTAATAGATGAAATCTGCAAAGGCAAAAATTAATGGCTGGGATAAAATGCCCTTTTCTGATAAAATGCAAAAGATATTTTTCTCCTTTATTTTAATCATCTGTTTTAAATGCCAGTGGTACCTCTGTAAAATGAAAGACTTGTTTTTATTGCTACTTTGCAAAATGAGATGACTCATAACCAAATCATTTTCTAAGGTGCTGAGTATGTATTTTCTCTCTATTCAGGTTAATTGTGCATTTGTTACTTGATGTAAACTGTGAACAATATTAACTAGATAAAAATTGGGGGGCTGCCTTTAGCAGTGCTAATGATATTGTTAATGTGTATGGCATTTGCTGTTTTGTAAGCTCCTTAACAAGAAAATGATCATCGAATATGCTGATGTGTACAGATAAGGCATGAATACTAAGAATAAAATATCAATTTCCTGAGAATTAAAAGAATATAAAACATAACCCCAGAATGATGCTAAATACATCTTTAATGATAACATCAAAACACAGCTAGACATTTTATAGTAATACAGAGGATTCATGATCAAAACTTGGAATTATAGAACAGTGTTGCTTATTGGTGGAATGCTTAGTAAAGATTTTAATTTCCCACTGGTCATACATGAAATAAGTTATCCCAGATAATGTAATTAATTTGTGGAATTTTATTTTATATGTTGTTGTAATTTCTTTTTAAAAAGTAGATTTTTTTACAGTAACTAGTATTTATTACTAGTTATGAATATTAACTAGTAATAATTTATATTGTATTAAATCTGGATCAAAGAGCTTAAAATTTGAGTTTATAAAACTATCTAGAAACTATTCTATATATGTATATAGAATTTTTAAAAATACTTTAAATATAAATAGACATGGGTCTCGCTATGTTGCTGGTCTCAAACTCCTGGGCTCAAAGAGTCCTCCTGCCTTGACCTCCCAAAGTGCTGAGATTACAGGCATGAGCTACTGTACCCAGCCAAGTACTCCATATATTAATATAGGTTTACTGCCAGAGGATACAAGTTAAAGTTTCTATCCATTCACTTAAGCTCATGAGTGTTTGGTTTTTCTCATGAGTAGATGAATTTTAAAATTGTTTTATGTCTCTAAAGACTATTTGATATATGATATCATAAAACAGCCAGCATAATATTTCTCAATCTAATTATATGCAATTATTTGAATTCTAAAGTCTTACTGGTATCTTTGTGTTATGACTATGATTACTTTAGCAATAATGTTAAACATAACTTGATGAGGAACTGCCTGGTTGTAAAAACATCAGTCCCTGATATTTAGTTTGTGAGTAAAATTTTGATGGGCTGAACATATTATGTCTTCTTTAGATGCCTGGTTAGGGTTCCTGCCTGCTGATTAGTGACATGTACTAGTTGGAGCTCTCTGGCCAGTACAGCTGGGTTTGTTTTTACTTACAAATGAAACAGGAACAGTTGTCAAGAAGAATTATTATCTTATCTCTGGACTCAGCTATCTTTTATCTGAAAAAAAGTAGACACACTCTATTACTCTAACCCCCTACGGATTGGTAATTTGGACACAGATGGGCATGGAATGTCTTGTATACCAGGCATTCCACTCCTGGTTGGAAATACAAAGAAGCATGAAACACAGTCTTGCCCTGAAAAAGCTTGCATTCTAATGGAAAAGACAAATGTACAAATAACTCCAGTTCACTATAGCAAGTACAGATGGAGAAGTATTCATAGATTGCTGAAGAAAGTGCATGTTTTCATTTGGAACTCAGGTAAAGCTTCTCTGCAAAGAAGATATTTGGATGGCCGGACTAGTGGTTGTAGTATGTTAGCCAAATGAAGAGAAAGGGTCATCTGTAGGAGGCATGTGAAACAGGCCTTCCTTCTTATTTTATATTCTCTTGACTTCTACTACCTTGTCTACTCCTTATCCTACAGAGGCAATCCCAGGCACTCCATGGCAGTTCTCAGAGCTAAAGAAAGTTCTAACTCCTATTTATCTTCCAGACTGCCTCATTAAAATCATTTGGCTTCCACTGTGAGCTGTGAATTTTAAGGCAAACTTCATTCCTTGAGTTACTCTGTGAATTGTCAAAACATGGTCTATTTGTTAGCCTGATATGGAATTCCAACTCATTAACTTTCATCAGCCATGTTTACGGAGGCCTCCCCATGAATGTGGCACTGGGCCATGTGCTGGGGATATAGTATTGGAAAGATGACTGTCTAGTCTATCATTGACATTAACCTCTTAATAACATAAAACAATGTAAATATATAAATGTGTTTTTTAAAAAAAAAGAATGTAATACAGAATTAATGGATAATGGCTGTAGATATGAGTAGGCTAAGACTCAACTGGAAAAAAAAAGTCCTTAACAAATTCAGAGATATAAAGAAAGATCATTCCAAGAAGAAAGAGGTGGAAACAATTCAGTGTGATCAAGGATCTGAAAGGGATCTGTTATGACTGAGTGTAGGAGAAGGTCATAAAAATTGAATTAAACTGCAAGTGATTAGACTCAATGACAGGGTTTTAAGCCTGGCTCTGGCATTATAGCCTTAAAATACCACTTTGTGTTTTCATTTTCAGTATGTAACAGTGATCCTCTGACAATATAATTCTCCCACAAATAACATATAGAAATGCTGGATGTCAGGTTCAAGCCCCAGCTGAAGTCTGAGGGGAGAAGATAGTTAGGGGTAGGGAGCTGGAAGAACTCTCCAGAAATGGCAGGTAGATGACACATGGCCTTTGTCTCATCAGCAGCTCACTTACATGTTCACCTTTATCTCGGCTGCTTGCTCCAGCAGTGCCCTTCTTAGCAGCTGGCTCTGTGGCTCTTGCAGGTCCGATGCACAGCTGCACAGCTGGCTCCCCCTTCGGGGTCAGTGGCTTCACTCTCTCCCTCCCAGCCCAAGCTGGTTTCTGGCTCCCCTGTGCCTGCCTTCAGGTGGCCAGCTCTCGCCTTCAGGGTCAGCGGCTTCACTCTCTCTCTGGGCATAAATCTGACCTGTGTTCTGACTCCCCTGTGTTCACCTGCAAAACGAAACCACTCAGGGTCTCTCTCTTTCTCTGGGCATGCCGTATGCACAGCATCAGCAGGGCAATTATACCTTTTACAAACAACAGTGGTTCCGAGCTAGGTGATGAGCTACATAGCTGTGTTTACATAATGCGTGGAATCGTGCACCTGTGCTCCAATCTTGTTGAGTCGTGCAGGATATTTACCTCAGCCTATTCTTAACCAAAGCACATCTATTTACCTTACACTGGACAAAATACAAAAACAAGTCCCTGGGTCTCTGAAAAAAGCAAGTCATTTGTGGAAGAAAGTCAGACCTGGAAACAAGTAAGTGACAGCTTCTGCCTTTCTCTGGCTGCAGCTTTAGGCTGGGAGCGGATTTAGTCACAGCAAAGCAGTATTGGCCATGGCAATGGGATGACTAAAACCGGTGGTTCCCAACCCCCAGGACATGAACCAGTGCCGGTCTGTGGCCTGTTAGAAACCAGGCTGCACAGCAGGAGGTGAGCAGCAGCCAGCAAAGGAGCAGAGTTTCATCTGTGTTTATTTACAGCTGCTCCCCATGGCTGACATTACTTCCTGAGCTTCACCTTCTGTCAGATCAGTAGTGGCATTAGATTTTCGTAGAAGCGCGAACCCTGTTGTGAACTATGCATGAAAGGGATCCAGGCTACTCACTCCTTATGAGAATCTAATGCCTGATGATCTGTGACTGTCTCCCATAACCCTCAGATGGGACCATCTAGTTGCTATAAAACCACCTCAGGGCTCCCACTGATTCTGCATTATGGTGAGTTGTATACATATTTTATTATGTTCTGCAATGTAATAGTAGTAGAAATAAAGTGCACATTAATGTAGTATGCTTGAATCATCCCAAAACTATCCCTCAGTCGCCGCCAACCCCCTGGTCCATAGAAAAATTGTCTTCCATGAAACCTGTCTCATGCCAAACAGGTTGGGAACCACTGAATTAAACAACAACAGGAAGACTTGGCATTGTTCAGAAACCAAGAGAAACCTAGGCTGCCAGAAAGTGAGGAAGAAACTCCACCAAAGAGAAGGGTAGAAAAGGGGAAGCTCTTAAATATGTACATAAACTCCCAACAAGAGTGTGGCTGACACTTGAACCAGCTATGATGTGGCAAATTGAAAACAACTCACAACTAAAGCTTAAGAGTCTGAAGTCTCAGCCACACCCCACCACAGGTGTAGCATTTGGCAATTCAGTCTAAGCAAGGTAATTGCTTGCTGAAACAAAACACCAACAATCTCAGAGAAATGTCACAGAATCCAGAGGCTATACATGACAACTACAATGTCCAATATAAAAGCCAAAATTCCTGAAGGTATAAAATACTATAAAAATGGAGTTTAATCAAAAGGGAAAAGAAAATCAGATGTTAAACCTGTTAGGATTTAGATTCTGAATTATTAGGATGGGATTTAAAAACAGCCATTATGCCTATGCTTGATGAAGTAAACTAAAATATCATTACTGTTTTAATTTTAAAAAGGTATTTTTGGCAGGAAAAAAATATTTTTTAAAGAAATCCTAATATAAATCATTCTACCATAAAGGCACATGCATGCATATGTACATCACAGTACTATTTACAATACCAAAGACATGGAACCAACCTAAGAAAATGTTGTACATATACATCCTACGGTACATGTGGATACTGTGTGGCCATAAAAAAGGAACAAGATCATATATAACATGGATGGAACTGGAGGCCATTATCCTTAACAAACTAATCCAGGAACAGAAAACATACCACCTGTTCTCACTTACAAGTGAGAGCTAAATATTGAGAACACATGTACAGAAAGAGAGGAACCCCCTCCCTTTCTCACCAATTAATAGAATAGCTAGAAAAAAAAATACAAGAGCAAGGACATAAGGTCAGACATAACATAATCAACCATTTTGGCTTGATACTTTTATCCCAATACACAAAACAACTACAGAATACAGGATATTTCCAAGTGCACATGGTATGGTCAACAAAGTAGGCCACCTCCAAGAATATTAACAAGTCTTCATACATCAGAAAGTATTGTGTTCTTTGACCATAGATGTTTTAAATAAGAAATTAATAACAACATATTACCTGGAAAGCTCTAAATATTTGAAAATTAACATATGCCAAGGAGCAATATCCAGAGGGGCTAAGTAGATATCACAGAGGCAAATATTCTAAACTGAAAGATAAAAAAGATACAGTACAGTAAACCTTAGTTCATTGTTTTAGAGTAAAAGGACAAATTTTGGATATGGTGTATGAAAATGGACAGGACTTATGAATTAAGCATTGGGTGTGAATGAACATTAGAACTCATGCATGATCCATGGATCTGGGCTTGAGCAGCACTGTCAAGGATGATGCAGTTCGTGGGGATGAGGAAGCCTAGGAGATCCAGCTTTGAGTAAAAATTATAAGCTTTACTTTACATATATTAAATTTCAAATGTCTATTAGGCATTCAAACTGAAATGTCAAGTAGTCAATTAGATAAATAGCTACAGGCTGAGGTGAGGGAAATGTCACTGCTAAAATTGTTCCTTTGATTACCTTTGGCATATTGATAGTACCTTACACTATAGCTCTGATAAAATGTCCTTGGGAGAGACAGAGAAGAAAAAGAAGATAATCAGCAATCCAACATTTAGAAGATTAGTGGGAGAAAGAGGGCCAGAGTAGAAGTCTAGGGGGAAAAAAAGTAAATTGTGAAAAATAACATTAAGAGTAGATCATTGGAAACCAAGAGAAAACTATTTATAAAGATGAGCAAATGATATTATGACTAATACCAACGAGAGATTATGTAGTATGAAACAAAAGAGACCACTGCATTTACAACACGGAGGTCCCTGATAACCTTGACAAAAGCTATTTCATTCTAATATGGGGACTCAGTTTACTTGGAGGAGCCTGTAAGAGAATGATAGATGAGAAAGACAGCTATATAGAAAACTTTTTCAAGAAGTTTTGAGCCAAGACCTGTGGCAGGTATGTTTTTAAACATGGCATACATGTCATCTATGGACAACACACCCGTAGCCCTATGGGAATGATCTGGTAAACAGGAAAAGTGGTGAAGAGAAAGTTTCTGTGTACAATTTTAGGGTTTTCTCTTTGATGGAACCTGAGATACTTCATTCATTTTAACAAAATATTGAAAGAGAATATGAGTATAGATATAAGTAGGTTGGATAAAAATTAATATTGGAAAACTGCGATCAACATGTCAGAAACATACATGCTCTGTGTGATTTTTCCCTCCAATGTGTGAAAATGAAGTGGCAAAACAGCATGAAGGGCATAACGGGAACAGGAACAGTTAAGAGGATCATCTTGTAGTTAAAAGCTACGCAGACTTTTGACTCTATTTGAAGCTCCCTGAAGTTCTTTTATAACTATGTTCAGTAGATCTGACAGCTGAAATTTACCTTCTTGTGGCAATGCTATGAAGATGAAAGTTTATTGTTACAACTTTCCCTTTATAGCATTGGAAAGTCTAGTTTACTTTCCCAATGACTTAAGTTTCCCTTCAGGAATTTTACTTTATTTTTTTCTGTGATGGATTATGAACTGAAACAGCAAAATTCAACCAATCCTGATATGGAAAAATAACATAGGCATGATTCATCAGTAGTAAAAATTTTAAGGGTTTTTTAAAGAATATGTACAAGGTTCCTTTTCTGACTTTGATTTTATTTTAGTAAATATTACCTAACGCTTGTGTCTTTGTATCAACCTTCTGTATCTCTTCTTTCCACTATTGTAACTAATTCAATTATTCTGATTTTTGTTTCTTTTTTCCCTTAGGATGTACATCTGGTTTTCTTCAAATTCTCTTTTATCATCCTTTCATTATTCTATAATGCCACTCTTATCACTCAGATGTGATCTATTCTTCCTAGTCAGCAAAATTATATTAAAATTAGGCAACTCTGAATTGCTCAAATTAAGGTAAAAGCCATTCATATGAATATATGCACTTGTTGGGTGAGATAAATAACATTAACACATCTTTCTCTACAAGTTGTTGCCACTGTGCTACAAAGGAAAAGAGATCTTCCCTCTTTATTGGGGAATTGCTATTAAGCCCAATTCATATGTGGTAAATGCAATATGATCATTAATCATTATAAATTTTTGTGAGACTACTATGTGTAGTAACAACGCAGACCCAAAGTTTCAGAAAAATGAAGAAGATACTCTTCTTGTTTGTATGCTAGGGACAGTAATTGTCCTACTCTTCTAGGACCAGTAGGAAAATTGAATAAGGTTCTACCTATAAAAATTTTAAGAGTGTTGTGAGTAGTCAATCAACACTAAGAGTTATTATCATTATTGTTTTGAAATTTTACAATCTGAGGAAGTAAGGTTTGTAATAGCTAACTATAATGAAATATGATTAAATGTAGAGTACAATATTAAAAGTACACAAGAACAGTTAATTATGCTTCTGGCAACTAGGACTTTACCAAGGAGGGGACATTTAAGGAACTTCTTAGGTTTACTTAGTTTTGACAAAGTAAAATAATGGGGAAAATGCATTATATGAAGAAAAGTGTGACCACAAGTACTGAAAAGCTATATTGCATCATGATTTGAATAAGCTACTGTTGGCAGGCTCTGAAAAGAGGCCTGGCATGGGAAAGATGAGCATAAAAGAAGTGCATGGGGCAATAATGGGGTATAACTACCTTACTATGAATTTAATTTTTATCTTTAGGCAGTAGGGGAGTTGTGAAAGGGTTAAAATGGTTTGTCATATTCTCAAATATGTATTTCAGAAAAAATCCATTTTTGTGGTGTCCCAGCCCACGGATAGGGTAATAGACTACATACAGAGAAACTAGTTATTTAAATATTATAATATTCTCACTTCCCAAAAATAGATGTCAAAGTCTTGAATGGACAAAGGTAGGTGATTGGGGAGGAGGAGTTAGATTTAGGTGACATTTTCCAGGCACAGTCAAGTAGAATTAGTTATGTAATGGATACAGTGTACACTCTTCAGCCCGAGGTTTAAAGCCCAGACTTCCCTACTGCACCGCATATCCATGTAACAAAATGTCAGAGGTATTCCCTAAATTTATACAGATTAAAAAAAAATAAAGATTTTGTAACGATGGTGTATAGGGGAAATGGAAGAGAGAGGAAGGAGAGTTCTGATCTTTTCAAGACAAGGTGGTGGATGAATGATTTTGCACTCACAGAAACAGTTACCATATGAGGAGGAGCAGTTTTCACTGGTGAAGAAAAATGTCATTCTTGGCATGGTATGAGGAGTAGCAGTTTTCACTGGTGAAGAAAAATGTCATTCTTGGCATGGTATGAGGAGGCATCTATGGTATATTCAGCTATATATTTTCATTAAGCAATTACAAGTACAGCAGACTGTAGTTAAATTGCCCAGGAAACCTACTGAGTACAAGTTGAGGTGGGTGTATATCAAAGCCCATCTGTAAAAGCAGATCCATGCAAAATTAAACTTTGTAATAAGCCCTTTTCTCTAAATGAAATGGACTTTGGTATCAGCCTTATGGTAACATCTGTGATATTCCACAGGTATTTCAATTCTAAGATTACTGAGAACTACAAATTTTCAAAAAAGTTTCCCGACAGGGAAGAAGCTAATTTAAGAAATGATTTTTAAAATTGCAAAGAGTGCCACTTAAATCAGTAACTGTTAGTGGAATAAATGTTAAAAGACTAAACAGCAAAAGTGATAGTAATTATCAATACTATGTAACTGTACTCCTAAGAAAATAGTAATAATTCTAAAGAGAGAATGTATTTATTTTACCAAAGAGAAAATCGTTTAAAATTTTTTATATTCACAAAGGAGAAGGAGATATCAGAAGCAGTGTGTGTCTCCTTGGGACAGGACAGGTGGCTGTGGGTGACTTGAATGTCACCGTAGGGATCAGATGGCGTTACTTTGTCCAAGGCCTAGACAACCAGCCATCAAGACACACACAAAAAATCACAGAAGTTTTCAAATATTTTTATGCTCAAGTATACTTTTCCTCTTACAAAATTGTGAACTAAACCATAATTCCTTATGATTGGCTCCATTTCTAGAATTACTAATCCTTTTTCTTCAAAAATGAACATTGTCAAAGTTGTGTATCTGGCCATAGTTACCTCTGAGGGTCAGGTAAATAAAGGAAGCTCTTTTTATGAGAAAGGCCTGCAGATGTGAAATCTTTGTTTTATCTTAGACAATTAATGGCCAGTCCAAATTTTGGATCTCCAGAATTGGGAAAAAATATTCATTTTCAAGATGGCTTACAGAAATAGACTAGTATGGATTTCTCAAACTGTTCTACTTATAAATGTTTAAATATCTTAAACTTGTAATTAACCAGTTACTTTGATATACCCTAAAATGTATGTAACATTCAATAGCAATAAATTAAAATAATCAAATAAATGAAATGTTTGTAACCTAAATGACAAATTTCTGAAAAAAAAAAATAAGCGAAGGATACAATTATTTCTTTACCAACTTTGACTTTGTGTTATGCCCTATCTCGAACATACATAAGCTTATGAGTATTAATGGTCTCATTTAGATATTTGATATGTTTACTGTGAGAGAGATCTTGCAGCATAAATCAATTTTTATATGAAACTGCTATAAAGTGGTATATACTTTTTAAAAAACTTGGTAGAAATTTGAAATTCAAATCACTAGCTGCTGAAGGGAGTTATTAAAAATGCATTAGGGTTGAAAATGTAGCTGTATATAATTGTCATAACAGATATTCAAAACAAATTTATCCTCAATGAAAACTGAACTAGAGCAATTTACATAGAATCAGCTAATAAATTTTCCTTAATTTTCTAAGCAGATGAAAAAGAAGCAGTTTATAGACATTTTAATAAAATAAATATGAATTCTGTCTACAGGGAGGAAAATATAAATAAAATCCCTGAGAAGGATAAATGAAGATAGAATGATGTGAAGTTCCAGGGATAAAAGCAGCTTGAAGCCAGAAAAGTGATGCTTGTATTGGGACCAATCTCACTTCTAAATTCCCTATAACCCAACACTGAAAACATCATTTTATTCTGTTTGGCATTGGCAGTATTTATCTTTATGTAAAGCAAACATCTGAGAAAGTTGGGGGAAAGAAAAGGTATCCTTGTGAAAAACAGCCCCTTATAAATATAGCATTTCTTCAAAACTAGCAGCAAAGGCATGGATAAATGCAGAAATAGCACAAAGGCATAATGTTCTGTTGAACACCCTACCCTCATTTTGATTCCACAAAGAAATGGCCCTATGCATGGATGAGCACATATGTGATGTGATGTGAAAGGTGTTCAAAGGCTTGGTGTCTTTTGAAATATCTGCTGGAAGTTCCCAAAGTGATCATGATTTGTTTAGATTAAGGTATCTTATCTGTTCATTAATGTATTCATCCATCTTCAGTCTCTTATCTGGAAGAGGTTTCAGTTTCTTGAACATTAAGCACTTATTAATATACAAATTGGTTTCTAGGACAGTAACACCTTAATTCACAGTCATTTACTGATTGATTTACTTATATTATCACATGCAGGTTTCTCAGGGAAGACTCAAAGGAATGGAAAATGAAAAGTTCGTGTTTATGTTGGTTAAAGAAGGGGGAATATGGCCATGGCCTGATGCACCCCCTGTGTCGAGTGTCTCTGAGAGGGGTGGTCTGGTTATGAATGGAAAACTCTAAACCAGAGATTAGCCAGAGGCACTAAGTGTTGAGACTTTCAGGTAGAGGGGAGCTGTAATGTTGTGATTGCTAAATTCTAGGAAACTTCCAGAGTTAAATTTGATCTTTGTAATATTTGAATTAAGGTCAATTAAAATTTTACAAAATCTTAGATATCTGTCACCAATAAGAATTATTCTATGTGGCTTAATGATGCCATGGAAAGCAGATCACTCAGTAATTCAGATTTCTGTTTATTACCCATTTCTCTACAGCAGTTATGATCAGACTCTTTGAAAATCATGATGGCACATGTATTCCTATGTAACAAAACTGCACACTCTGAACATGTATCCCAGAACTTAAAGTAAAATAAATTAATTAAAAAAAATACCTGTATAACTGATCTGGGCTTGACTTAGAGTATATAGCAGCATGATTTATGTTATCAAATTCTACTTTGCAAAGTGGAATTTGCAAAGTCCTTATTCCACTTTTTAAATTTACCCATTTTTTTCTTTTATAAAGCAATAATCTATAATGGTACTATATAAGAAAATTTATATTAATTTTGAACAATATGTTTCCTTATTCATAAAATGCAAGTAATTATAATATCATGGCACACAAAGTGAAGAGGTAATTGCAAGTAAGATAATATGTAAATTGTAAAATAATTATTGTTGTAAAAGTCATTTCTGCCTTAGGTTTTGCATGTTTGAAATTAAGAAAATAATTCATATCAACTTTAAAAAATTTTTGAGACAAAGTCAGATGATAATTTTAAACAAGTCATTTTACATGGGAAGTCAGATAGTGTGAAAGAATATTCAGTACTGAAACACTGTTCTGACATTATTTCCATTATTTTTGAAGCATTTTTGCATTTAATTCAGATTTAGATCCAGTGCTTTTCATTATTTCAGAGTATTATCAGTGCATTTTTGATTTTGAAAACTCTTTTTTTAATCTATCAACAAATTCTACCTAATTGTGTAATATGTGACAGACACATCATGTCCAAGGAGAATAAATTGTTTCCTACCATTAAGGGAGTTATAGTTGCATTTACAGTTATAAATGCATAGTTATTTAGAACTTACAATTTGAACACTATTTCAGTGAAAATTTATTCTTGAATAATACTTTGCACCTCACTATAAATATCTATCTAGCTTCCTTTGAAAGAATGCTGCTGCTGCATATTCATTTCAAATTTATATAGCATTTTAATATTTTAATGCTATTTACTTCAATACAAAACAACAGTACAATTTTAATTGACCTTGAAGAATCTAAATTGGCAGACTGAGAAAAACCACTGAACTAATTTTATTTGAGCGCAGATTCTTAATCTAGGGAACTGGGGGCTTTGAGACAGTGAAATTACTTGTTTTGATGAGAACTGTTTAATTTATCTACTCAGAATATTATCCTGAAGAAATGGTTGAATTTTTCCCATACAATATGAAGGCAAACAAGGCTTTTCCCCCTTTAATTTAGAAATGGACAGAGGAAGAGAAAGAAAGGTTATAAATTTTTGTTTTAAAATGCAACTATTTCCCCATTGTTCTTCTTTTCTATTTTTTTGAATCAAATTAATCCTATTTAGATATCAAGCATACTATAATATTAAAATGTAACTGGATTTTCAGTAGCCTGGAATTCTCTAATTCTTTTTATTCTCTCATAAAAAATTTTCCTGGGTATACTGGAAATTGCCTTCCTATATGATATTCTCCCATGCTTGAAGCTATTATGATACCTCCTAGTCCTAAAGCTGGTTTGCCCAACTCTCCGAAAGTGGGTCAAAAGAAGTCAACTTTTTAATGTTTCATTCCAGTTCCATCTTCCAAGCAAACTGATCTGGTCAGTCCCACCATTATCCCAAATAACTGAATTTTTTATACAGTTCAAATACTAACAATAATTGGGATACAGTTTTAGTTCTTTTGCTACGTAACAAATCATCACAACTCGGGGGTTCAGAAATACTCATTTTTTAGTTCACAGTTCTGGGGTCAAAAGCCTGATTCAGCCTGTCTCAGGGTTTCATAAGGAGGAGGTCAAGGTGTCAGGTGGACTCAGTTCTCATCTAGAGGCTGTAGAGAAAAATCTGCTTCAAAGCCCCTTCTGTTTTTGGCAGAATTCAGTTCCTTGTAGCTGTAGGGCTGACTCCCTGTTTCCTTGCTGGCTGTCAAGAACAAATTGCTCTCAGCAACTAGAGGCTGCTGCAATCTGTAATTCTCTCCCTGTCCAAGCCAGCAGGGCACATCAAATCCTTCTTGTGCTTTGGATCTTTGACTTCTGTTTCAGTGACCAACTGGAGAAAACTCTGCTTTTAGAAAGCTTCCATGATGAAGCCAGGCATGCCTGGGGAATCTTTCTTTCATTTTCATTTCTTTTTTCCATTTTTGGTTTTATTACTATTTTCAATTGACACATAATTGTACATATTTATGGTATACAGTGTGATATTTTGATACATATATAGGAAGTATAATGTTCAAATCAGGGTAATTCACATATTCATCACCTCAAACATTGATTTTTCTTTGTGTTGAGAACATTAACAATCTGCTCTTCTAGCTATTTGAAAATATATAATATATTGCTGTTAATTATAGTCAACTTATGCTGCCAGAACACCAGAACTTATTCCTCCTATCTAGCTATAATTTTATACCTTTTAAAAAGCAATTTCTCATTATCCCCCTTCCCCTGACCCTTTCCAGCCTCTAACAACAATTCTACTCTTCTTTATGAGCTCAAGTTTTTACCTTCTACATGCAGTGAGTACATGCGGTACTCATCTTTCTGTGCCTGACTTATTTTGCTTAATGTCCTCCAAGCTCATCCATGTTGCCACAAATGACAGATTTTCATTCTTAATAAATTAGGAATTGTTTTTCTTAATGTCTTGTTTATGGCTGAATAGTATTCTATTGTGTATATATAGCGTATTTTCTTTATCTATTCATTTGTGGATGGACCTGGGAACCACTTTTTCTTAAGCAGTGTCATATGACATAACCTAATGTAGGGCATGCACAGCAGGGTTGCGGCATCTTGGAGGACGTTTTAGAATTCTGTCCACCATCAATACCCATTTGACATCCTTGCAGGGCCCAGTGGTTGGTAACTTGTTTGCTGTGGCTCCTCACTCATGCCTTCTCAGCCCTGGGACAATGCTCTCTCTAATTTATGGAAAGGTACTGGTAACAGCACAATTCTACTCACAAAACTCAAAACATAGGGACATGCTTACACTGTCATTTTAGGCTATTTGTTTAAGGAAGCAGGAAGTATCACTTTAAAGTTCTGTGTTGTGATGTAACTCTAGTGGCTACCTTTACAATCCTACTTTAGCTTTCATATGGGAAGGAATTTTAAAAATTAAGAGATCCACGTTCTTCTCATGGACTGGAGGAAGTATACACCTATAGGCATCATATTTGTGGTGAAACATGATACCACTTTGGCAATTCAGGCATGGGATGTAATTTAATTAGTTGCTAACTCAACATCCATTTGTGATACACTACTTCCTTTCCCATCTCTACTAAAGAGACTGAAAAAGCAGAATGATCACTTTCCTATACTTTCTGCAGGTAGGGAGGTACATTTCTGGCAAATGAGATATAAGTTAAAGTCTGATAGAAGCTATCAGTAGGGTTTTATGTTTTCCGATGTGGCCAGTAGCGTTCCTTATTTTTTTTTCTGAATTGAAATCATGATGGCTGGACATGCAGCAGTCATTTTATGCCATGAGGAAACAGGCATGTGAGAAACGGACAGTACGATGGGCTTGACATGCTGCCTCCTAACAGCATCAAACTGCTGCACCAACACCAGCAGCTACCTACTTCAGAGTTCCAATGTGAAAAAAAGGCCTGTTGGTTTAAATTAGTCCTCAGAGGACACTTTTTTTTTAATGTAAAGGGTCAGCTGGTAAAAAGTTTACGCTTTGCAGACCATAAGTCTTTGTTGGAGCTTCAACTCAGTCTTTGTATACATGAAACAGCCACAGACAGCATTTGCCTACCTCAGGTCTCAATCACTGATACTTGGGTTTGCTGTTATTTAAGGCTGTTTAAATTTCTAGCTGAATTTGTGAAAGTATAAATAAACCTGAATATTATTAAATATAACTAGATGCTGTAAGTGTATAGGCGAATGTCAGCTAAACATGATTGGCAGTTAACTTGTAGGTCTCACCTAGGGTTGGTCTCTTAAGTTTAGGAAAGTAAACTTTCCTAGCCTTTAATCTGTAACAAAGAATTGATGTATATTGATGACCATACAAATACTCTTTTTCATTTTCTTTCCTGCCTGCCTGCCTTCCCTCCCTTTCTTCCTTTCTTATTTCCTTCCTTCCTTCCATCCATCCATCCATCTCTCTTCCTTTCTTTTTCTAGTGTAGTAGAGCTTAGTTGCACAGGTTAAGTTAAACATATTACTTAGTTAATGGATGCTATCATCAGTGGTTTCTATATTTGACTGATCTATTTTATTCCTATTACTTAATCCCATTCATCTTTCCATCTCTGTAGACAATCATTACAGTGAGTTTGATGGAAAGTTTGTATAATTCTTATACATTTGTACTATTGATTTCTTGTATACTTACTTTGTTGTTAATTCATGTACCTGCTATTATGTTATAACCCTTATTCTATTTCTTATTTTTACTCAACTTGCATTATGGTTTTTAAGATCTATTCACATTTCTATGTGTTTATTTTGCCAGTTGCTTCTAACTGTTGCATGATATTCTATAGTTTGCCTTCACTATATTTTACTTTTCCACTTCTCCTAGTGAGATAAACTAGATTATTAGCAACTTCTCATTATTTCAAACAGTCCTCTAATTAAGATTTTGTATCCTCTCCTGTGACTCACTGTGAGGAACTTTTGGGAATAAAAGGAATAAGAATAATTTTGTTAAAGATATGTAGATACTTACACAAGTACTACAGATGGCTTTCCAGAATGGCAGCTCATTCTGCATATTCATCTGGCACAGGAGGAGCCCTGTATTCTCACATTCTCATTGATGCTTACCCTCATGCATTAACTGTTCCAAATCTGATGGGTGTAAAGTTATGGTCAACAGTGTTTTGACATGTATTTTTAATTCTTAATGAGTTTGAGTTATTTTTCAGAAGCGTGGATGCTTTTGGGTTTTATTAATCCAGGAACTAATTGCCTGATAATATCATCTGTCTTGTTTTTTTACTGGAGTTTCTACATTTTTTCTTCCTGCTTTATAAGGTTTACTTGTCGCTTTTAAGCACTAGACTTGGTTTAGTTTTACACATTGGAAATAACTTCTCATCTGTATTATCTGTCATTAACTTTGTGTATGGAATCCTCCATTAAACAAATCTGAAAATTTGATGTACTCAAAATTTTCATGGATTGAGCTGCCATAGTTTTAAGAAATACTTCCCCATCACATACACCACAAAGATATCATCGTAGGCCAGGCATGGTAAAGCACGTCTGTAATCCAGCACTTCAAGAGGCAGAGGCGGCAGAATTGCTTGAGGCCAGGAATTCATGACTAGCTGGGCAGCATGGTGATATTCCATCTATATTTTAAAAAAAAATCAGCCAGGTAGGTGGTGTGTCCCTGTGGTCTCAACTACTTGGAAGGCTGAGGTGGGAGTCACTTGAGCCTGGGGGTCAAGGCTGCATGCAGTGAACTATGATGGCACCCCTGCACTCCAGCCTGGAGGACAGAGCAAGACCTGTCTCAAAAAAAAAAAAAAAGGCATTATCTTCAATATTATTTAATTGGCCTTAAAGTTTGGCCTTTAATATTTTGCTTTTTGGTGTCCAACTTTGTATATTGATTTGGAAATTCCATTTTTAAATACTTAGTCATTTTTCATAAGCCCATTTATTAAACCTTATATCCTTTCAATTACTGGGATGGCATATATTTTGCGCACACAAACACACACACACACACACACACACACACGTATGTTTGTTTCCGAGTTCCCCATTCTGTCTTATAAACTGTCTGCCTGTTTGTTCTTATGCTGCTATCAGGCCATTTGTTGTAAATGACCATGGCATCACACTATATTTAACATTTAGTAAGGCAAATGTTCCCTAAACACTCATAATGCTCTTATTTTTTGAAGTTATCTTAGCAATTTATCTAAGAACCTAGAATGTCCCTCCTTTTATTTCTCTTATCTTTTAAGGTTTACAGTTCTTTCCAATAAAATCCCCAGATACTTTATAGTTTGTCTTGTTAATCTGAATGCATTGTTCTATTTTATTTTCTAACTCATAATTACTGGTCTAGAGAAGTCCTGTTTGTTTTTAAGCTCTCTATGTGTCTGACAATATTGCTGAATGCTTTCATCATTTCTAGTAGTTTTTCTTTTGACTCTGTTTCTTTTAACTCTGTTAATGCTATGTCAGTGATCAGATTGTATGAAAATATAGGTAGTTTTAATTCTGCTTTTCTCAACTCTTTTCTCCTCCCTTTCCTTCTTGTCCAGGGCCTTTGTTACATTGAGGCCCTGATGGAGAGTATCCACGCCATGTTTCCAGTAATATATGGAATGTGTCTAATGCCAACTTTTGATGTGTAACCTTTTAACTAAAGAAAATATTTTCCCAAATGGTGTTGAACTTTATCAGTGAAGTCGTTGTTTCAGTCTGCTGAGAAAATCATGTGATGTTTGTCATTTAATCTAGCAGTTTTAAGAACTATGTTCATAGATTTTCTGATGTTAACTAAACTTTTACTCCTGGGATCAACTCAATTTGCACATTGGGATTTTTATTATTAAGTTAAATGCCACCATATAATTTTAAATTTATTTCCAAATTTATAATGACATAATTGTACACAAACAATTGTATATATTTAATAATTTTACAGACATCACAGAGTGATGTTTCAGTGCATGTATACATAGCAGACAACCTGATCATATGTATAGAAAACTCTAAAGACACCATCAAAATACGGTTAAAACAATGTCAAATGAACTTAGTAAAGTTATCACCATATAATTTTTAAATATTTTTCATATTTGGTTTTTCTTTTTACTTTTTTTTTAATCAGGGTTGTCGTCGTCATCGTCGTTGTTCTTTAGTTTTTGTTTTTTGAGACAGAGTGTCACACTGTCCCCCAAGCTGGAATGCAGTGTCGCAACCACCACCCACTGCAACCTCTGTCTCTGGGTTCGAGCAACTCCTTATTTTCCTGCCTCAGCCACTCGAGTAACTGAGATTGCAGGCACGGCCACTAGCCCAGCTAATCTTTGTATTTTTCAGTAGAGTTGGGTTTTTCGCCATGTTGTCCAGGCTGATTTCGAACTTCTGACCTCAAGCAGTCTGCCCACTTCGGCCTCCAAAAGCACTGGGATTACAGGCGTGAGCCACCGCACCAGACCATATCTGGTTTTTGCATTAATATTAAACCAGACTCAAGTAGCTAAGCAGCTTGTGCTTTGTTTTTCTGGACTATCTTAGAGATTAATTCACTTTCCCTTAAAAGTTTGATAAACTCAATTATGAAACCATCTGAAAATGGGCTTTTGGAAAATGAATATATCATTTTGCTTAAGTTTTCTATTTTTTTT